>JZKD02S2211614.1:680549-694254 GCA_000966675.3 Picea glauca
AGGGAGGGAGCTAAAGAGGGGTAGAGGGGAAAATATAAAATGAGTGAGTGAGAGAGGTAAAAGAGAGAGGGGAAGATAGAGGTAGGGAGGGAAATAATAATTCTAGGAATGTGCATACATTCTAGAAACGTGCAGATGTTACTAAATCATACACATGCTCTTTTCATTCCAAATTTGTTTGGAGGAGTATTAAATCTAATGTACCTATTTTATACATCAGTTGCCTCATATTTAGGTTTGGGATGACAAACCTAGTGAATTGGTTTACAAAGACACTAATTCCTATTTTTTTATCAATACCTCTCAATATATTTATTTTTGACATTATTTTTCTATAGGCTACACAAATCCATTGTCCATAAAATTACAAACACATATAGATTCAAATATATATATTTAAAATATATAAAAGAAATGAAAATTAATATTTTAAACTATTTTTAATATATTTTCGTCTTCACACGTACCAAAATCTTAAAATACATACCTCTTTTATTCCTAAGCACTATTAGTTACAACTCTAGAAGTAAATTGAATTTCATCATCAATCTTTAACATCACAACCATGTTGCAATACAATTGAAAATTTTCATTTACATTAATGGAATGGATTACTAGAAAAGGATCCAAAGAATTAGTTGCAAGTACTCATTTTTTAATTGACGTTACTAATGTTTAGAGGATTTTTTAACACCCCGCAACTTGATATCAACATATGAAATTTATATTGAATTAGCATATGAAAAAATACCTATGAAATTATAATTCATGAAGATTATCTTGTACCAAGAGAGGGAAATTATGTAAACCTCAAACAAAACAAGGATCTCGATGTGTTTACACAATATAAAAATTATACTTATTGGAAACATAAAATTACTCTCACATTGTAGTTGTTTGATGAGAAGCTCTTCACACATGGTTCTACATGCTACAATGATCAAAGAAAAAGCATATTAAGATTCCAATATTGAATGGTCTATTCATTGAAATTAACATTCAAAATATGACCTTAAATGTTTATCTCCTCCAAAAAAGAACTATTTGATTATGAATGACAAAAATATTTCCTCCAAGAAGATTTGAAAATCAACAAGAAAATGAAATATAACCATTACCCTATCTATTATTTTAAAATGCAAAAAATAGAGAATAGTATTAAATATAATCACACACCATTCACAAAATAACACAATTTTTTTTCTCTAGGAAACCCAACTAGAAGGTGAGGTTTCTCTACTCTTTTTTCTCTAGTATGTAAATAATGCAAATAAAAAGGAGAAGACACTCTCTATGGAGTTACCAAGACCTATGACCTATTAGGCTACTACCAAAAATTAAACCCCTCTATTAGTCTCCCTAATTTTCCACTCCCAATTGTTTTTCTCTACTATGGAACAAAATATAATAACATAGAATGGAAGCCCTTCTCCTCCTAGCAACTCGATATTTAACATAGACTAATATCCATCTTGGGGTAGGGATTTGACTTCCTCAACCCTCAATTGTGATTAATTGTAAAAAATTATAGAATATTATTGAAATTACATATGTGTCTAGCCTAATATGTGTGAGTAACGGAAGATGATGTTGCATTGTCTTGTAACATGATCAAAATTATAGGTCAACTTGCGGGATAGTCAACATGATAGTCAACTTGTGAGTAACTTTTTCATACGGTCTTCGAATGATGGGATTTTTGCACCATTGGAAAAGTATAAATGTGTAAAGATTCATTGGGTTTGAGCTTCTACTAGGAAATTTTTGACCCCAAAAATGTCATTTGATGCCTCAAAATGGCTTTGAGAGGTTTCAAATGCCAATTTTTCAAACTAGGACCTACCACTAAATGACCTTGCAAGTTGATTCCTCCAATTTTTCCACTCAGAAAGAATCAAGAAAAATGAAAAATAATGTAATGATCCAACACAGATCATTATTACTAATAGTGTGTCTTCCATATTAGAATGAAAAACCTTGCAATCTTTTTTTTGACTACCAGCATAGCATTCATACTAATTACAAACATAGAAAATGTGAGTAGTATAAACCAATACCAATATAAAATAATGTACAAATAGAAAGGTAATGTACTAAAAAAAACATATCTAAAATGCTAAGGGATCCAAACCTCACCAATATAGAACATTGTATTGATATCTCCATAACCTAGATCATGCCTTTTTTTCTCACAAAGTTGAAATGTCACAATTTTAAAAAATTATAGTACAAAATACATAAGCATAGATAATGGTAGATTAATCAACTATCATATTAATACACGATTAGACCTAAACAAAACTCAACCTAGATCATCTCTAGATGCAAAATCTAAATATCATTGATGTAATCTAATTTGGTCATGTAAGTATCAACATGAATATCTATATGAGTACATCAACAAGATGTGAATAAATGAAGACGTGCATCAAAATTAGACATAATTTTTTTGTATCCTACATCATCCAACTCCATATGCTCAAATTGAAAATTCTCAAACAAAGTTAATAAGTGAAATAGACCTAATCAAATCTCATTTCTAAAAAGAACATAAAAGTTGTTAAATGAAATGGAGCTATATTGAATCCTATTTAAACAAAACATTTCTAAATAAAATAATTTTTTATGAATAAATTTGAAAACTTCACATGGATGGTTCTAATGCGTTTGAATTTGTTGAAAAAAATAGTTTTACTAGTCAAATATGAACACTATTTCTTCCAAATTGTTAAAAAAAAAAAAAATCTCTTAAATACATGTAGTTATAGTATTACAAAAGTATTTTTTTTAAGCATGAGATGTTTTTAAAATTCCATCACTACACAACACTTCTTAAACATGAATAAAATAAATTATTTAAGTTTTTGTCTCATATTCTAATAAGCTATTAAGAGGAAAAAACAATTTGTCACATCGGTAATAGATGGATATGTCATAAAAAAAAAACACAAAATAAAATAAGTTTTGTTTTTTTTTTTAATTCCAAATGTTCATAAAAGCACAAAATAAAATAAAAATTTTATGATAAAATTTGAAATGAAACCTCATAAAATAGGAAAACTTCCTAAATACGACTCCTCAAGCATGAATAAAGTTAACCGTTGAGTTTTTTCTCATATGCTAATAGTATATTAAAGAGGGAGGGATGGAAAATAATTTTGTGTCATTGTAACGGGTGCATATTTCATAGAAGCAACAATTCAAAATATTTTTTTATGATTCAACATAAAGTGAACCGTTTAGTTTTTGTTTCATATGTTAAACGGTCAGTTAATGAAATAGAGGAAAAGGCAATTTGTCTCATCTCCAATGAATAGTTTGAAAGAGAGGACGAAAAAGAGGGAAACTATCTATCCGTTGAAGGGAGATGGGAAAAGCGATACATATATCTCAACTCTTACCTTCTTTCAACATTTTCATGCTCCTCCTGTATTTGGTCTAGTCTCGAGTGTCATGCTCCTCCTGTATTTGGTCTAGTCTCGAGTGTGGGGTTGTAAATTGTGTGGTCGACTCTGAGTCCCTACTTTATCTACTCTGGTGTATTTATATGGTTTTGTATTTAAGTTTATAAATTGTGTATGGTCGACTCTGAGTTTGAGTCTGAGTCTATGTTTATTCATGTCTATGTTTGAAGAGGTTGGATTGGATCATTCAATGGAGAAAACAACTTCAAGGTTGGTTGATATACTCAGCGATTACAACTCTCTGAACGATGCATTTTATTTTTATTTCCTTTGCCTTGGCTTCTTTTCAGAAGCCCTAATGGTTAGTTGTTTGTTTGTAAATTCATTAAGCAATTTTCATATCTTCTTGTGTATCTCAAATATCATGCATAAATTTAATTGAAATTATTTCATGTTCGGCTCTTCCGTCTCTCAAATTTTATGCATGGCCTTCCTTTCATTCTGTCAATTTAATTCATTTGTTAGAAATATCATTCCAAAAGAAATAAGTCTATGTTGAGTGTGAGGGTTTCGATGCAAGAAGTGGTAAACTAGGGTTAGCTGAATACTTTTCCTCTGCTGCATCATTGGTGTAGCAGACTCTGTGCAGACGACTGGTCTAGCCGTCAACATGCAGCAGACGGACGACGGGGCGCAAACCCCCTCCTATAGAAATGTGGTGATTAGTGGATCTGGCCATAGCACAATGGGACCGGGTGGGCAACGACCTGCCTTTGACCATACTCAGCCGACGCAATGAAATATCCCGAGTATTGAATCCAGTAAAGGAAAATCGGTGGACATCGATCCAGAACCATTCTGTCAATTTTATTGAAATTATTTCATGTTCGATTCTTGCATATCTCAAATCTCATGGATAACCTTGCTTTCATTCTGTCAATTTAATTGAAATTATTTCATGTTCACTTATCTCGAATCGCATGCATAGACTTGCTTTCATTCAGTCGATTTAATTGAAATTATTTAATGTTCGGCTCTTCTCTTTTTAAATGCGAACTGCCATTGGTTGAAAAAACTTGATAGAAGGAAGGAAGTACATCCTTCAATATGGTTCGATCCCTTTGATATGATTCGACATCCTCGTTCTTGAAGGAGCCCTTTGAATCCCTCCTTGAACGAATCCGAGCCCTTCTAAACAAATCTCCACTACAGTATGGCTAGAGCTTCTCTTTTCAATAGTTTAACCTTATGGCTCCACGTATTTGCCATATAGATTAAATTTAGGTTTTCATTACAATAACTTAACATACCTATTTAGTTGTCAACACGCCCATATAATCTTTCTCATTGATTTAACCTGTTGGGTTTTGCTTTATCCACCTGTTTAGTAGTTAGCCTCCGTATATTATCTCCTTTTGGGTTAACAAATATTTTATTTCTTTCTGATTAGCTTAATCTGCATATGAGGTAGTGTAACAGCCCATATTTTCTTATTCTCGAATTTAGGTTTTCTATTAGTTTAACCCGCCATGGCTATATTTATTTATATTCAGATATTGAATTTTTTTCTAGTTTAACCAGCCATGGATACATATATTGAACTTTTATATTAAATATTTCTCATGAACATTTTGTTTAACACCATCTACATTAACTTATTAATCAACTAATCCGCATATACTATCTCTTGATTAGTTTAACCAGAGACTACTCTGCATTTCTTAGCATTATATTTGGTATTTTTTTTAATTTTATTTTTAAATTAAAAATTAAAGTTTCAACCGTGCAATGCAATTTAATTCCTTATAAGAACACGTTTTATTTCTCATTATTCTCATGTCTCGTTATGCTATTGATTTTTATTTTTTAATCACCTACAGTGTTCATTAAATGTCTGCATGTTAATCACCATTACACCTCTTTTTACCTTTTCTTTCTTTTTATATAAAATTTAACTATTACATTTTTCAAGTCAAACCACGAGAATGGGTTACTACCTCTCTTTATAATCGTTTTTATGAATTATTATTACCTCTTTATATTTTTGTATGTTTATATATTATATTTTTTTATCTTCACGAGAATGCGTTATTACCTCTGTTTATAATCGTCTTTATGACTTATTATTACCTTTACATTTTCTATGTTTATATATTTTATATTTATTTTTTAAAGATAAAAAATAAATTAAGGTTAAAATTGTATTCACTCATCATTCAATGTCTAACTACCGTTTTTCCATTTATTTAGCGTCCATGCAATTTAGTTTTTCTTTTTCCTTTTATACAAAATTTAATTATTACATTTTTTAATCAAATTAGGATCATTACCTTTATATTTTTGTGTTTATAGTTGTTTTTGGTTTAGTTAATTAAATGAATAGAATTATTTTAAATAAATAAATAAAAATTATTGTTATTATATATTGTATATTACGTTTAATTTAAACACTTCTAAATAAAATATTTTTTTAATTTATATAATATTTTTTTAATTGATTGATAAATTCAGTATTTAAGTTAATTATTTTTTTTTTGGATTTTTCGTTTACATTAATAATATCTTTTTATGTTTGTTGTTATCATTTATATTGCTTTGTATCTTCTATTAAAATAATGAAATTTGTATTTCATATGACATAATGGCTGTGTTTTTTTTTACTTAATGGTAAAGAATGAGTTTGCACAAAGCTATGTTATATTAGAATTTTGTATTATGGTATTATGTGAGGCTTTGGCTTGGGGTTTGGTCTTTAAGATTAAAAGGTTTAGGCTTAGGAATAGAAATAGGAGTGAGGCTTAGGCTTAGGAATAAGATTAGGAGTTAGGCTTAGGAATATGGTTTAGACATGGGATTGAATCTGAGGAATATTAGCTTAAGGTAGGCTATGCTAGGCTAAGCTCTAGCATAGGATGAGTTAAGTTAGGCTCTAGGGTAGGTTAAGCTAGGTTATGTTAGGTTGGGTGTGCTAGGATAGGCTAGGGTGGAGTGTATTAATTTAGTCTAGGATACGGTAGACTAGGGTAGGCTACAATAGGGTAGGATAAGGTAGGATAGACTATGGTAAGTTAGGCTAGGCTAGGATGGTATAAGGTAGGTTAGGTTAAGTTAGGATAAGATAGGATATGCTAAGATAGGATATGATAAGGTAGGATATGATGGGTTAGGATAAGTTAAAGTAGGCTAGGCTAGGCTAGGTTAGGTTAAGGTAAGATAGCTCAAAGTAGGATGGGTTAGGCTAGGCTAGGTTAGAGTAGGCTAGGATATGCTAGAGTAGGTTGGGGTAGGATATGCTAGAGTAGAATAGGCTAACCTAGAGTAGGATAGGAAAGGTTAAGGTAGGGTGGATTAGAGTAGGCTAGGCTAGGTTAGAATAGGTTAGAATAGGCTAGGATAGGCTAGAGTAGGCTAAGAAAGAGTAGGTTAGGCTAGTCTAGGCTAGAATAGGCTAGGCTAGGCTAGGCTAGGAAAGGCTGGGCTAGAGTAGGCCAAGCTAGGCTAGAGTGAGATGGGATAGACTAGAGTAGGTCAGGCAAGGTTAAGGTAGGATAGGCGAGGTAGTGTAAAGTAGAGTAGACTAGGGTAGGCTAGAATAGGTAAGAGTAGGCTAGGCTAGGTCAGTTTAAGGTAGGGTAGGGTAGGATAGGCTAGGCTAGGCTAAGGTAATATAGACTAGGCTAGTCTAGGCTAGAGTAGGTGAGGTTAGGCTTGAGTGGGCTAGGCTAGGCTAGGGTGAGCTAGATAGGGTAGAGTAGGGTAGGTTAAGACATGGTACGCTAGGTTAAGGTAGGGTAGGATAAAGAAGGTTAAAGTAGGACATAGTAAGGTATGTTAGTTTAAGGTAGGCCAAGATAAGTTATGGTAGACTAGTCTAGGCTAGGTTAGGTTAGACTAAAGTAGGCTACGATATGTTATTGTAGAGTAGGCTAGGCTAGGATAAAATAGGCTAGGCTAGGCTAGGCTAGATTAGGCTAGGTAGGAATAGAGTATGCTAAGATAGGCTAGAGTAGGCTAAGCTAGACTAGAGTAGGTTAGGCTAAGATAGAGTAGGAAAGGCTAAGTTAAAGTAGGTTAGGCTAGGCTATGTTAAGATAGGGTAGGCTAGTTTAAGATAGGCTAGGATAGGTTAAGGTAGGGTAGGCTAGTTTAAGCTAGGCTATGCTAGAGTAGGCTAGGTAAGAATAGAGTAGGCTAATATAGGCTAGAGTAGGCTAGACTAGACTAGAGTAGGCTAGGCTAAGTTAGAGTAGGTTAGGCTAGGCTATGCTAAGATAGGGTAGGCTAGTTTAATATAGTCTAGGATATGTTAAGGTAGGGTAGGCTAGTTTAAGTTAGGTTAGGCTAGAGTATGTTGTTAGGATAGGCTAGGCTCGGCTAAGGTAATATAAGCTAGGTTGAGTTAAGGTGGGCTAGGCTAGGCTAAGTTAATATAAGATAACGTAGGCTAGGTTAGTTTAGAGTAGTTTAGGCTAGGTTAAAGTATCCTAGGCTATATTAAGTTAGGGTAGCATAGAGTAGGCTAGGCTATGTTAAGTTTGACAAGGCTAGGTTAAGGTAGGATAGGCTAGGCTATGCTAGGATAAGTTAGGCTAGGTTGGGAAAAGTTAAGGCAGCGTATCTTAGGCTAAGCTAGGTTAAGCTAGAGTGAGTTAGTTTGAGGTATGTTAGTCTAAGGTAGGATGGGATAGGATAGGATAGGATAGGGTAGGGTAGGAATGAGTAGGATAGATGAGGTTAAGGTAGGGTAGGATAGAATAGGCTAGACGAGGTTAAGGTAGGGTAGGATCGAGTAGGCTAGATGAGGTTAAATAATAGTAGGGTAGGGTAGTTTAAGGCACGATAAGATAGGTAAAGGTAAGATAGGCTAGGCTAGGCTAGGCTATGTTCATCCAAGCTAAGCTAGTTTAAGATAAGTTTGGATAAGATAAGCTAGGGTGGGTTAGAGTAGGATATTATAGATAGAGTAGGCTAGGATAAAACATAGTAGTTTAGGCTAAGCTAGAGTAGGCTAGGGTAGGCTAGAGTAGGCTAAGGTAGGTTAGAGTAGGGTAGGGTAGGATAGAGTAGAGTAGGATAGGATAGAGTGCATAGGCTAGTCTAGATTAGGCTAGGTTAGGGTAGAATAGGATAGACTAGAGTATGGAAGGCTAGGATAGAGTATGCTTGGATATGCTAGAGTAGGCTAAGCTAGGTAAAGGTAGATTATGCTAGAGTAGGCTACGCTAGTTCAAACTAAGATATGTTAGGCTACGATAGAGTAGGCTAGGTTAGAATATAGTAGGCTAGGATATGCTAGTGTAGGATAGGATAGGCTAGAGTAGGCTAGGCTAGACTAGAGTAGGATAGGCTAAGCTAGAGTAGGCAAGGCTAAGTTAGAGTAGGTTAGGCTAGGCTATGTTAAGATAGGGTAGGCTATTTTAAGCTAAGTTAGGCTAGAGTACGTTAGATTGGGATATGATAGTTTCAAATAAGGTAATATAAGCTAGGTTGAGTTAAGGTAGTCTAGGCTATGATAGGTTAATGTAAGATAGCCTAGGCTAGGTTAGGTTAGAGTAGTTTAGGCTAGGTTAGAGTAGCCTAGGCTATATTAAGTTAGGGTAGGCTAGAGTATGCTAGGATAGGTTAAGCTAGGCTAGGCTAGGCTATGATAAGTTAGGCTAGGTTGGGTTAAGTTAAGGTAGGGTATGTTAGGCTAAGGTGGGATAAGCTAGAGTGATTTAGTTTGAGGTATGCTAGTCTAACGTAGGGTAGGATAGGAAAGAGTAGGCTAGACAAGGTTAAGGTAGGGCATGATAGAGTAGGCTAGATGAGGTTAAGTAATAGTAGAGTAGGCTATTTTAAGGCAGGATAAGATAGGTAAAGGTAAGCTAGGCTATGCTGGGCTATGTTCGTCCAAGCTAGGCTAGTTTAAGATAAGTTTGGATAAGCTAGGCTAGGGTAGGTTAGAGTAGGATATTCTAGGTAGAGTAGGCTAGGATAAGATATAGTAGGCTAGGATAAGCTAGAGTAGGCTAGGGTAGGCTAGACTAGGCTAAGGTAGGTTAGAGTAGGGTAGGGTAGGTTAGAGTAGGGTAGGATAGGCTAGAGTGCATAGGCTAGTCTAGATTAGGCTAGGTTAGGGTAGAATAGGTTAGACTAGAGTATGTTAGGCTAGGATAGAGTATGTTTGGATATGCTAGAGTAGGTAAGCTAGATAAAGGTAGAATGGGATAGAGTAGCCTATTCTAGTTCAAAATAAGATATGATAGGTTAAGTTAGGCTAAGAAAGGATAGGATAGGATAGGATAGGATAGGTTAAGGTAGGTTAGGAAAGAATAGGATAGGATAGGATAGGATAGGTTAGGCTAGGTTCAGTTAAGCTAAGGTAGGATAAGATAGGATAAGATATGTTAGATTAGACTAGGCTAATCTAGGATAAGGTAATGAGTAGGCTAGACAAGATTAAGGTAGTGCGGGATAGAGTAGGCTAGACGAGGTTCAGTAATAGTAGGGTAGGTTATTTTAAGGTAGGATAAGATAGGTAAAGGTAAGCTAGGCTAGGCTAGACTATGTTCGTCCAAGCTAGGCTAGTTTAAGATAAGTTTGGATAAGCTAGTCTAGTGTAGGTTAGAGTAGTATATTCTAGAAAGAGTAGGCTAGGATAAGATATAGTAGGCTAGACTAAGCTATAGTAGGCCAAGGCAAGCTAGACTAGGCTAAGGTAGGTTAGATTAGGGTAGGGTAGGATAGGCTAGAGTGCATAGGCTAGTCTAGATTAGGGTAGGTTAGGGTAGAATAGGATAGACTAGAGTATGTTAGGCTAGGCTAGAGTATGCTTGGATATGTTAGAGTAGGTAAGCTAGATAAAGGTAGAGTGGGATAGAGTAGTCTATTCTAGTTCAAAATAAGATATGATAGGTTAAGGTAGGCTAGGAAAGGATAGGCTAGGATAGGATAGGTTAAGGTAGTTTAGGAAAGGATAGGATATGGTAGGATATGCTAGGTTAGGCTAGGTTCAATTAGGCTAAGGTAGGCTAAGATAGGATAAGATATGTTAGAGTAGACTAGGCTAGTCTACGATAAGGTAATGTATGTTAGAGTAGGCTAGGCTAGTTTATGGTAGGTGTGACTATGTTTAGGTAGCCTAGACTATATTAGGTTAGGCTACCATAGGATAGGTGAAGGTGGGATAGGATATGATAGGTTAAGATATGATAGGCTAGGTTAAGGTAGGATAGGCTACGATAGGTTAAGGGAGGACATATTATGATAAGTTAGGTTATATTGGGCTAGGGTAAGTTAAGGTAGGCTAGGATAGGTTAGAGTAGGATAGGTTAGGCTAAAGTAGGCTAGAGTAGGTTTTTCTATCTAGAGTAGTCCAGGATAGGCTAGACTTGGCTAGAATAGGATTAACAAGGTTGTGCTAACATAGGATAGAGTAGACTAGGCTAGTTTAGGCTAGGCTAGGCTAGGTTAGACTAGGTTAGGATAGACTAGACTAGGTTACGCTAGGATAGGAAAACCAAGGGTAGGGTAGAGTAGGGTAGGGTAGGATAAGTTAAATTAGGGTAGGTTAGAGTATGTTAAATGAGCTTGATGTAAGCTAAGCTATGTTAGGTTAGGTTAGGCAATGTTAGGCTAGGTTAGGCTAGTTTAGGCCATGATACTTTAAGCTAGGATAGGGTAGTCTAGAATAAGGTAGGATAGGCTTGGCTAGGCTATATTATGTTAGGCTAGGCTGGAGTAGGATAGGCTATGATTGTGTGCAGTAGGATAATCTAGAGTGGAATAGAATAGGTTAGATTAGGATACACTACACTAAAGTAGGCTAGGTTAAGGTAGGGTAGGCTAGGGTAGGCCATATTATGTTATCTAGGCTAGAGTTGGCTAGGATAGGCTATAATAGGCTATGTTAGGTTAGAGTAATATAGGCTAGGTTAAGGTATGGTTGGATAAAGTAGGCTAGGCTAGTTTAAGGTAGACCAATATGTTAAGGTATGGTGGGCTTGGCTAGTTTATGATACCTAGGCTAGACTAGGCTAGAATAGGATAGGATATGATAGGGTAGAGTAGGCTAGGCTAGGATAGAGTAATATAGGCTAGGCTAGAGTAGGCTAGGCTAGGCTCAGATAGAGTAATCTAGGCTAGGCTAGAGTAGGGTAGGATAGGCTAGGCTAGGTTTTGCTAGAGTAGGCTAAGCTACGATAGAGTAAGTTATGTTAGGCCAGGTAAGGTAGGAAAGAGTAGCATAGTTTAGTTTAATAAATTCTATGCTAGGTTAAGGAAGGTTAGGATAGGATAGGTTAGGCTAGATTAGGATAGGGTAAGCTAGGCTAGCTTAGCCTAAGCTAGGCTAGGCTAGTCTAGGCTAGGTTAGGTTATTCTAGGTTAGGCCAGGTTAAGATTTGCTAAGGTAAGTTACTTTAATGTACGATAGTGTTTTGGCCACAAAAATACTCTTTTCAATTTGTTGTTATAAGAGAAAGGAAAGGGGCCCCTACTAAAATTTCAACTCTAATGACTAATCCTCTACTACTATGAGCCTAATGATTATTCTTTAACTCCCTTGAGAGAGTTGGGGGTTTGGATATTTATTGATGATTTTATTTGATGGAGGTTTGTTAATCCTTTTAGTTTTACACTTTCAAATGTTCTTCATAATGATTTTTTACTTATTATCCTTTGTTAATATTTTTATGATGAAATTAACAAGTTTCCTTGGGAACCTTTTGCAGATTTCAAATTATTTGATGATCCTATATGACTGTTGAATTTGATGTTCTATTTTATTCCTTGAATGAGTTTTATTTGAAGGAATTTCTAAATGGATGAATTAAATGAAGAAATTATATGCATTATGAATCCTCATGATGTCATCATTTATGCTCAAGATCTCAAATGTTGATCATATTATTTAGTTTCAAATTCCTAGATAGAATCATAAGTTCATTAATCCTTTGTATGAGTTTGTGTTTAAATACACGTAACTTTGATTACATTTCTGTACAACAAGAAGTTTATGAAAGGATTAGATCATGGATGATCATCTTTTAGAGGCTCATTCTTCATTTTTTTCTACATTTGTAAACAAACTCAACACTTATTCATAATTTTCTTAAAGGAAAAGGAAAGTAATGTAATTTTTATGATAAATCGACAAGTAGTTTCTTCCTCACATAATTGATTCTATTATTTCTATGGTTGCAAAAGAAAGGTTGTAGAGTCATTGTGTTTACATGACCACTTAAGACTTGAAGTGAATGGGGAAATCCATTGATCTTATTACTTCGGACTAGAATTATCTCTATTCATATCTTATCTATCATTTGAAGCCATCATTCATCAGTCATAATTAAGCCTTGTCCTTCCCAAACCTCAATTGGATTTTCTTTTATCACCATTGTATTATTTTCTATATTATACTCGAAGGCCTAAATATTATTATATTTTATTGTATTGTTGGAACCATCATCTTTGGTTATGGCCTTTATCCTTACTCGTATATCCCTCATCGACAAGTACATTAAGCTTTGCTAACAATTTTTTTGAGAACTGAATCTTGCAGGGCTATTGGATCCACCTTTTTAGAATCCCCCCATCAAGAAATCAGGATATCTACCCTACTCATCCTAGTTCCCGAAACTCAAAACCCGGTGATCTAATGAAATCACCTTTCATGTAGTCCAATCTCACAAGCTCATAATATTTACCCTTATCAGGAATCCACTTTCAGAGTTTTGAGTGTGCATTGTTTTAAGACTTGTCCACATCCCAAAGGTCGAAATCCTATCGGGATCCCCTCATAAATTGCATATCATCAGACTAGACAAGTGAAGTCCCCTTTCATTTTTTTCAAGACTCGAAATTCATGAGCCTCTTTTGGATTCTCTTTATAGGTTTCTTGTGTTTGGGCTCCCATATTTATGAAATCCAAATCCCAAAGACTTATCGAGATTATCAGATGTCAAAACTTGTCATATTGTCACCTGATTCTTTCTCTCCAGTTGTCACATCGAGATTCATACATTTTGATTTGACGTGAGAGCTTGTTCCCTGATCTTATCATATTCCCTCTCCTTGTAAACTTATCAAATTTTCCCTTTAAGATTTCCCCCCTTGATTGGATTGACATATCCCATGCTCGAGGCCATTGTCAAACTCATTTTTACTATATGGGCCACCCAAGTTTGTGATGTTAACATGTCATGTGAAATGTTTTCCCTTTACCCCATGCGTGATAATTTTTTATTTTTTTTTTATCTACATTCACACAATATCGATCTTGATATGATGCGCCTAATTGACTCAGCACCCGATCATTT
>JZKD02S2211614.1:703320-750790 GCA_000966675.3 Picea glauca
CCCTTCATTTGATCGAATAGATCGTCAATTCTTGGTAAGGGATACTAATTCTTGATCGTAGCCTTGTTCAGTTGACGGTAGTCAATGCAAAGCCTCCACGATCCATCCTTCTTTCGAATGAAAATAACTAGTGCACCCCACGGTGACACACTAGGACATATCAGTCCTAGGTCCAACAACTCCTTCAGCTACATTTTCAACTCTTGCAACTCCGGGGTCGACATCCGGTAAGGCGTTCTTGCTATCGGCTCAGTTCCCGGTTTCAGGTCTATGGTAAACTCCAGTTCCCTCTCCGGCGGCATCCCAGGAAACTCCTCTGGAAAAACGTCTGCAAACTCCTTCACCACCAGAAGGTGTTCTAGACCTTCTGCTACTCCCTTCTCATTGAGAGCGAGGATCGCATAAAGTTGGCACCCCTTGCGCATACTCTTCTGTAACTGTAAGGAAGAGACAAACCGCAGGGAAACTCCCTGGTTCCATCCTACAATCACACGTCTTTGTCCTTCGTCATTAACCAAGCTCAAGCGTTTCGTCTTACAGTTGAGAATCGCCTCATGCATTTCCAACCAACCCATACCGATCACGACGTCATAAGATCCTAAGATCGTGACGTACAAGTTGACTCTCGTGACAAACTCTCCCAGGTTAAGGGAACAGCCTGTAACCTTTCCTCCAACCTTATGTTTGGCTCCAGAAGCCATCTCTACGAAGCTAAGCTCATCTTGTTAGAATGCCTTTACCTTAATCCTTTTTAGCGCTGCACAAAAAATGAAACTCTCAGTAGCTCCAGGGTCTATCAAAACACTAAGGGTCTGGTCAGCGATAGTACATGTCGTCTCGAGTACAGTCGACTAGTGTTCTGCCTAGCGGTTATTCACCGCTGCATGTATCCGATGGGCCTTGCCCATATCTCCCACGGTAGCGGGTCCGGCTGATCCGGACGCTCTGGCCCTCTCCAAAGGACAGTCGCGCTGGTAGTGCGGCTCCCCACACGTCCATCACCCCTTCTTCGGCCCAGTAGTCCTGGTACCCGAAGTAGAAGAGGACTGGCCACCGGCTTGAAATCCTGGTTTGTTCTACTGAACAGGCCTAAACTGCTGCTGCTGCGGGCGACGCTGCTGGTGGTGCTGTGGTCCTCGATAAGGTGTCCGCTGCTGAGGAGACGGTCATCTAGGTGTAGTGAACATGGATCCCCTCTGGAAGCCACGATGTCCCGGCGTAGGTCTCCCTGGTGTCTGATGTCGCGACGCCCCCGATGAACTCTGCCCTGTGGGTCTCGCCGGAGTCCTGGTCTGACCCCCGCTGATAAGCTCCTCCTCGGCTATGAGGGCCTTTTGGACCGCGTCATGCAAGTTTTGAGGCATCAAGATCCTAACCTTGGCGTGCAGACTGTTGTTAAGGCCAAACACAAACCTGTTGACCTTGAGCTTCTCTGTGTTAAGGTGCGGAGCATACCGGAGTAACACCATAACACATGCTTCGCTCTCGGGCACCGTACAACCTCCCTGTTGTAAGGCAATGAACTCATTAAGCCGGCGCTCAAAGAATTCCTCTGAAGGGTACCTCTCTCGGAACCGTTCCTCAAACAGTTCCCATGGCACGTCTTCCACGGCCATGTTCAGCTGTGAAAGGAGCGTCTTCCGCCATAGAAGAGCGCTCCCCTTCAGTTGAAAGACTACCATGCAGACTTTCATGTTGGAGGTATAATCGCGAAGTGCGAAGCACATCGCCATATTCTCCAATCATGCCTTGGCGGCTGCGTCATCCGGGGCACCAAAGAACTCGGGAAATTTTATCTTCTCGAGTTCACGGTGAAAGTTACCTATAACGGCCGGTGCGCGCGGCAGAACCACAGGGGGTGCCGGCGCCCTGGCCTCATCTCTGTCCTAACGGCCAGTCAGAGCCTCGGACATGCGCTAAAAGGATCTCATCATCCCAATAACAACGCCAACTGCTATAAGCTCCTGTTCGAGCACCCGCTCGCCTCCCTCGGGGTTAGACCCCTCAGGCGTGGATGCTGCTGGAGGCGTCTCGCCTCCTCCCCTAGCACCCCATCGTCTGCCTCCGCGGCATCCTCTAACCATGATTACCTGCACGCACAAAATCAACTCAATCAACAACAGTATAGTAAAACCAGCTCATGTCAACGAAAGTCGTAGGGAACGTAATTTTCATGTTGTGCATTTTTTCCTAAATCCCTAATGTATATTTTATACGTATATTTTTATTAGTTTTCCCATGTGTGAGTGTGTCTTTATTTTTATTTTTTATTTCATTTTCCTATTTCATTTTTATTTTATTTTTATGATTTTTTCCCAAAGTCCTAGGGTAATGTATTTCATTATTTTCAAGTGAGGACATTTGATTTGTTATTTTAATTTGATTTATTTATTTCATTATTTTTTTAGTTTTGTTCAAAATTTTATTTTATTTATTATTTTTGTTTTATTATTATTATTATTATTTTCGATATCCAAGCTAGTGGATGTACACACAACTCTCACTATATCGCATGCCCACAAAGTTGTAACTCTCATGCCCTCACCAACCTCCAACACATTATATTATTTTATTATTTTAAACCTTTGTGGGTTTTCTCATGCGAGATTTTCATGTAACTCTAAATGATTTACATTTTCATTTTAAGACGGGTTATTTTAGTGCAGGGCATACCTCTAGCTCCACACAGAAACCAAGTAAGCTGGAAAAAATAAATATATACCATTCAAAATCAAATTCCCTAATTCATGTGGGATATTTATTTTAGAGTTGAATATCAATGGTCTCCAGATCTCCCCATGAGAAAATTAATGGTTATTGAGCACTAAATCTAGTCAACCATATCTTGAGCTTTCAGATTCTAGTTCAGGCTTGGTATATCTTGTTGGAAATACATCGAGTAGGAGAACACATTGGAGGAGGAATTTAGTCCATTCGAGTGAAAAATATCCCATAAAATTCAAAGAACATAAGAGGCCCACATTTGATTAAAAAATGAATTGTAAAATGTTCATATGGCCATAAATCATGATCTAAGAGGTCAAATCAAGCCTGAAAGAGAAAAACATAAATATGAAGCATAGAAGAAGGAGATGGTAGGATGTTATTCACCAGATTGACACCAAAAAATCCCATAAACATTTGAATAACAAAAGAGGATACAATCGAGCAGAGTCAATGATATTTTTAATAAAAATTACTCATAAACAACCTTAGAGTGACATTGACTATAGAAGGTGAATGGTATTCCTTGTTTTATAAAAGGAATACTAACGAATGTAAAAAGGGAAAAAATTTCATTATTTGATCATGATGCTATTATCTCATGAATGAAGAGTAGAATGAATTTAAATATCATGACTAGTGTCGAATGCATTTGGGACTATTCTACATTTGTGTTTGTCATTTAAACCTCTTGAATATTTGTCATGTGAACTATTTCTGTGTACAATATTTGAGATGTTTAATTTGTTATGATTTCTGATGAATATAGTGGTAATGTTATGGGTTTAGTCTACAAGTATTTATGATTTAATCTACAACATATTGTGTTAACATGTTGTTGATTGGCATGAACGTTTTTTGTAATTAATGACATTATTTCATACTATGTTCATTCTGTAATTTTCTCCTTTGTAGGATAGGCTATAAGTAGTTAGATTAGTTTTTTTTTTCTTTTTTTAAAGATTAGATTTAGATTTATACATAATTAGAATTGTTTGGGGAAACAATTATGTATTTCTCTTTTTCTTCTTTTAATTATTAGTGGCAAACATGCCCACATACTAGTTGAAAAAGATACCCAAAATAAGAGTAGGTATGATTGGTATCTACTATCTCTTACCTGATTAACAATCCATTTGGAACCATCAACAAAAATGACATTAGAAAGAGGGGCATATGACAAGTTGACCCTGTGGATTCATTCTTATTAATTATTTTATTTATTAATGGCTCCTTCCCAAAACCCTTTATGGAGATGTATTTCTAGTTTTGTACCTCGTAACACTCCTAGAAAGTTAATTAATCTCTTTTCAAAAATTAAATTTGACGGGGACGGTTAAACATTTGCATTTGAACATAATTTTCAATTCTGGAAAGTTTGATTGTCTCATAATATTACCCATGAAGGTGTTATATGAAGGTTGTTCACTCCCACTTTCGTAGGCCGAGCCAAGAGATGGTGTGAGACTTTGTCAATTGCCTCTATTCACACATGGGAGAAATTTATGCATGCATTTATGAATTCTTTTTAGAACTACAATTATTATGAATTGTGTGAAGAAATATTATATCTTAGGAAGAAAAAAGATAAATATTTAGAAGACGTTTCTTTAATATTTATGCATATTACCTATAGATTTCATTTGGATATTATGCCTTATGTCAATAATTCACTTCTACTTTTGATTTCTCTTTCTAATGAATATGATTAGCTAATGGATGAAGAATTCAATTTGTGCCTTATTTCTACTTTACATGTCGATTTGGATTCACATGAAGATTGTGATATCCCCAAAAATAAAATATTTTTTGAAATTTAAAATTTATTGGAAATTTATTCCGATTTTAGTAATTCGAATTTGGAAAAATTTTGCCATTTATGGAAATTATGAATTTCGAATTTAATAATTGTAATTAATTACTATGAATGTTGGGTAGAGACCTTATTTGACCCAACTAACTATTTGACTATGACACTTGTATGAAAACATAATATTTTATATTGATTACAGGAGGACAAATGGAACAACCATGTTGAATTTAGCTGACCATGACTCCGTGAGTGGGGAACATGTTGGAACTACCCCTGGGCTGATTCTTACAAGTGGAAAATCAGTGATTTGACCATTGGCAGCCTCTGAAAATCAGGGATTTAGAAAGCTGCGAAAATTCCCAAGGGAGGGAAAAAGACCTAGGCAAAATTGATAAATAACATATGTGAGGAGGCAGGATGTTGCCAAGTATGCAAAGAAAAGAGACTATGGATTTTTCCTTGTTGTTATGAGCACTGTTGAGTAAGTGTGAGGCAAGAGGATAACTACTGGAATTGTGGACATTGCTGAGGAGGAGTCTTCCAAGTTCGCCCTCATGGATTCATGGTGAGGCTAGGGGGTGAATTGGGCAACTAATTTTGGCTGCATATTCTACGGTTGGGAAAAACATGGTTGTTCCCTTTGCCTTCTCATAAAATGGTTCAGATATGTTGATCTACTCGTTCTCTATTTTTAAATAATCATTTATACTGGTGATATGTATATGTTAATTCTATATCAAAGTACTTCTATGAGAGAAATCTATCATAGCCTAGTCCATTTCTGTAATAGAAAAAACTGTAGGAACATAGTAGGAATTATATATTATAGGAACAACTCTAATATTGTAATGAATGCACTAGTAGAAACAATGGAAGATCTTCATTTGGGATAGAGGTAGAATAGAAATAGCATATTATATTACAAGACACTGTGTATAGGACATGACAAGAACAAAAATTATTGTATATGAAAGGATTAAACTAATTAAGCAGATTTTAGTGCGAATCTATCTAAGAGTTCTTCTTTCCATGAGATCATACACATTTAAGTGTTCGAAATTTCATAGTTAGACTATTGTTTAATGGCATAAACCATAGAGAACAAAAAGGGATCCTTCGAGTTAACTATGCTTGATGTGTAAGATAATGGTGAGTATGAATGTGACCCAAGTTAGGTAGATATACTTGCATGTTTATATTTCTGTAGCTAAAGATGCAGGACCGTAGCACGTAACTGAGTTTTCCAATTATTAAACCAGAACCAAGATGAAACCAGACCTATGATAGTGAATCGTTATATAAATATATAGAGAAAATCTATAGGTATGTACATAATTATAAGTGGAAATAAGTACAAATGTTAATGGAGAGTTAAAGAGAATTCCCTATAGTAAGAATGATAATATACGCCTTTATACGCGCACATAGCAGATAGTCAATACACGTACTGTTCTAGCAGTCATGTAGATCCAACCTTGCAAGTAAACGCATAATTAAATGTGCAGGATTGATTACTTTGACAATCTCAGACTCCCTTCTTTTTATTTACTCTATATAGGTTCCCTTAGATGATGATAATGATATAAGAAATGTCGATGTATAAACAGGAATGACAATGACTAAATATTTGTATATTTCTGTAATAAGCCATACAAAGTAATAACATTACTAAAGTATCGATGCATTACCAGGATACACATTTAATAGGATTATATGCATACATTTGTATGAATATTACTTGATACTTGTACAACAGTTTAATATTCTAGAGCTCTTTTCGTTGAGATGTGATTCAAAGGATGTGGGCCTCTGGAAATACATAAATTCCATGCAATGCATAAAATTTCAGACTATACAGACAACAAATATTGAAATACATTAGAGAAACAACATTCTAACTAAACCTTAGTGAAATTTATGAAATTTGTAACGACAAAAGCTAAGAAGTATGTAAAATCAAAATAATATCCAAGGAAGGAATTGAATCAAAATAAATGTCTGTGAAGATGATTGAATTCCATTTCAGAATACATTCAATTACAGACCCATTACTCGCCAAGATTGATTGTTTTTATTGCCACCCCAAAAGATTTTACAACTCTTAAACTATAGCCTTATTATAATTCATGTGACTCAGTGAGATTCATGTCACCACGATGCTAATCCTTGGTTTAGAATCGTATCAGTTCATAGGAAACTAGGGCATGCATTGGAGTGCAATGAATTGAAACCCAAGTACCTTGTACGCCTTTGATGACCATCAGCATCCGGAGTTGTATAGAGTTGAGGTCCCTACAAGGAATTTCAAATTTACATTAACATTTTAGAACAAAAATAAAATGATTGAAGTTTCCAACAGAATAGAAAGAGTTTGAGTCATAATGGTACTTAACTCGGAGTTGAAGATGAGGCTTCCTTTTCCTCATCATGTTTTGTATTGATAGAGGTCTCTGACCAAGGGGAGAATGGTCCCAGGTTCTTATGATGGGTACCCTCGCAATAACAGGGTCCCATAGTTAGTGTTTATACCAGCAGCGAATAAATCCCTTTGCTTTGAAAAGAAATAACATAAACAATACTAACACTAAATTTATGAATTCCATAAGACGGGTCATGTGAACAGGCTGAAAGCATCCTCAATCCAAGAAGTTGCAAAAAGAAATAAGAAACCCCAATATGATATGTCTTGGGCATTTTTCTAACAGAACTACTCAAAAACCCCTGAGGTCGTAAATTTTTAGGGTTGAAATGCATAGCCATCAGGAAAACATTTTTTCTGTAAGGACTAGAAGAGAGTCTCTTAGATATTTCGAAATGTGTCCATGCTTACAATAAAGAGAGAAGGGAAAAATGCAAAATACATAGCAGGAAACTTTTCATCTTCATATTAAAACCCCACGTGGCTTCACAACAGTGAAACACCAGGCCTCAAAACATATCAACGGAAAAATTATAGAGACTATAACGAAATGACAAACCCTGAGAGTAAAGTTTTTACAAGGAAGTGTGAATCCTTCGGTAATCGAGGAGACAATGAGCCATAACGCCGAATCCCTTTTAGGAGAGATTGAGGAAAAATAATTATAAAAATCTATTTCGGTAGCAGAACCATACAGAAAAGTCACTAGGAATAGTCCTAAGGGGGAAGATTCAAATTACAGTCATAACAAGACCTTTAAAGGGGAGATTCAAATTTACAGGTCATAATAAGACTTCCCAACACGAGGGTTCTTACACCATGATGGAAACTAGGGTTCTCGTTTAAATGACCAAGGGCACAAGGGGTATCGAAAAACATACCAGGGAGGCGAATAGTGCTGACTATTCCATCAAGTAGCAACCTCCATTCCGACAGCCTTTCCTGTTGAAAATGATAATACGCAGAGCCATTCCAGGAGGTTTCCACATTGAAAATAGAAACACTCGGAACCCTAAAGGAGCTATGTTACAACGATTAATTGTTGAAGGTATGAATGATGGTCTTTCCATGCGATGGGGAGTATGTGTCGTGACTAGGTTGAAGGAACGATCAGGTGAAACCATCGAAATCTGAGTACACGAAGTATCCATTAATTCCCAGTGCAGATATTTAAGTGTTCTGACAAGTAAACCACTCCTTCCCCACCAAGAAACTGGTAATATTAATGACAGTCCCGTCGTGATACTTCTAGTGGACTACTTCCCCTCCATCCACTCATTGGAGTCAATTATCATTCGTTTGAGATTTAACTTAAGACATCATTTAGCTAAGAGCGAGTTATACGAGGGTCTTAATTGTGAGTTAATACCCAAGCTTTTGTGTATTTGGAAAACTAACAGGGCATTAACCATGACTACTCATAAAGAAATCTATTCTTAATGAATCGATCCCTACCAAATGATGCCAAGCATATTATGTTTAAAATTTGTATATTATGACAAGGGATATGTCTCCGACCCCATCTATTATATATAGTGTATGAAGGTTATTTCAAAGTCAAACAAATAGTAATGAACGCAAGCATAGGAACTTATGTCCCAAGGAGAGGGATGGGCTATAAGACCTAAGTTTAGATATTGCCTATTTACATAAAATATGTTGGGGTAGTTTGAAAGTGAAGGGGAGTGATAGAAATTATGGAAATAATTTATCCACATAAGATTTTATGTTTCTAAGTAAACCATATTGATGTAATAATGTCATTGTGGACAAAAATGAATCTTACCTTCTCTTAAATTCTAAGCTTAAACAAAATTGAATTATTTCATAGAATTTTTTTTTATGGTGAATTTGAGGTACATTACATATGGTATCAGAGCAAAAGCTACAACACTGGGCCTGAATAGGGCCACATTAGCTACTTAGTATACATTCCAACTTATGTAAAACTAATAAATCTTATGGTTACAAACAAAAAGTCCTTTCTGTTTTTTTTTGTAAATTATGGCAGCTTAGGAGGGTGAAAAAATCAGAATCGAAGGAAATCCATAGCAAGGACCTCTGAGAGACCCAAGATAGAACAGTGATGGAAGCTCACCCACGGAGGTGTTGGAAACAATGAGGAATCTTATTGTTGAACTACAGGTTTTCAAGGCCGACAATGAAAAATTGAAGAAAGCATAGCAGGAACAACAAGAGATAAATGAAGTCCTGTTGCGTAGTATAGTAACCAAGAAAATCCCAAAAGATGATAACCATGATGAAGAAGTCAACAAAAGAGCCTCTAAGAATTTTGGACTGGAAACAGAAAAAGGAGACAGTTTGTCTGAAGGGACACCTTCAGCTGATGAAAAAACTATACCAGACAGAAAAAGAAAACAAGTAGACCACCTTGAAGAGAATTTTAAAATATTAAACCAACTACCTTTGATGGAGAATCCAGGACAAGAGAAGAAGTTGAGGCATGGTTGTTGAAAATCAAAAAATACTTCCAAATCTACAACTATTCCAACAACATGAAGGTCAGAATGGCCATCTAAAATTAGAAGGGGAAGGCCAGCATTAGGTGGTAGGACCTAAAATTGGCCAAGGGCCTAAAGGAGAAATAGTTGGAATGGTCCGACTTTAAGCAACATTTCAAGAAAAAATACCTTTCTGAAAGCTATTATGAAAGGAAAATGAAAGAATTTTATGAGTTACGACTCGGATAGATGACGATGGAGGACCTTATAAATAAATTTCTGGAACTACTAAGGTTCGTACCATACATCTGGGAGGATAAGGTAAAAATCCATTGATTCTTACGTTTTTTACCATAGGCCTACCGAGACAGAATTGAGTTTGACAACCCCAAATCCTTGAGTGAGGTATTCAGGAAAGCACAAATGTTCTATGAGTAGTATAAACAGCGGGTAGAGTTTCCCAAGACCTGGAAGGATAAGAAGCAAGATCGAATGAACCAACAGAAGAAGGGATACCAGCCATCTTTTTATCGGAATGCAGTAAAAAATTTCCCAAGGAAGGATTTTCACTCCAATCATCCAAATACGCAAGGTAGCAGTAAACCGGTAAACCTAGGAACAAAGAAGTTTCAGGACAACTCCCGCGAGCCATTAAAGTGTTGGGAGTGTGGAGAGCCTCATCTAAGGATGAACTCTCCACGTTTAACTTCAGCAAATAGAATTGTTGTTCACAATTTGCAGGAAGCCTCGACAGTGGGAGACATGGGCAGAAGTCTACATCAGATAAATGTAGCCATAGATGGTCAACAAGCTGACCACCAATCCTCGATGGTAGAAATCGAAGGTAAAATCAATGACACTCGAATTTCTATTTTAACTGCCCCGAGAGATACATTAAGTTATATTACTCCTGATGTAGTAGAGTCGAATAAACTTAAGAAACTGAAGCACACAAAATCATGGCTTGTACAACTAACAACAGGTACTAAAGGGAAAGTATTTGACTTTATTTCTGATCTTGAGTTCAGCTTAGATGGTCAAAACATAAGGACCAATCTGAACATCCTACCACTAGGATCTTATGATATGATTATCAGGATGGATTGGTTGGGACAACACAAAGCAGTACTAGACTATTATACAAAGATGTTGAGCTATAAAGATGATTTTGGCACTGTTCGAACAGCCCAAGGCATACCAAAACCTGTATCAGTCAGACAAGTTTTAGCAATGCAACTCAAGAAATGTATTAGAAAGGGATGTCAAGTTTATGCCATCCAAGTGACGAATCTATTAGAAAAAGAAGATAAGCCCAAGTTAGAAGACTTTGTTGTCCTACGTGAATTCAGAGATATG
Source organism: Picea glauca (assembly GCA_000966675.3). Classification (NCBI taxonomy): domain Eukaryota; kingdom Viridiplantae; phylum Streptophyta; class Pinopsida; order Pinales; family Pinaceae; genus Picea; species Picea glauca. The sequence continues at coordinate 714,095 of JZKD02S2211614.1, forward strand.
TCTGTGGATGAGATACCAGAATTACCTCCTAGAAGGGAAATATATTTCTCCATAGACCTACTACTCGGATCATCCTCTATCTCAAAAGCACCCTACCGAATGAGTCTACCAGAACTGACAGAATTAAAAATACAATTACAAGAACTGTTGAACAAAGAGTATATCAGACCGAGTGTCTCACCATGGGGAGCACCAGTCCTCTTTGTGAAAAAGAAAGAAGGTACTCTAAGACTATGTATTAATTATAGGCAACTGAACAAAATGACCATTAAGAACAAATACCCCTTACCAAGGATAAATGATCTGTTTGATCAAGTTGGTGGGGCCAAGATCTTTTCAAAATTGGATTTACGATCCGGTTATCATCAAGTTAGGATAAAGGACGAGGACATAAACAAAACAGCTTTTCGAACAAGATATGGAAAATACGAATTTGTAGTCATACCTTTCAGACTCGCTAATGCACCAACCACATTTATGTGCTTGATGAACAACATTTCTAGACAGTACTTAGACAAGTTCATAGTAGTATTTATCGATGATATTTTGGTCTATTCTAAAATGGAGGAGGAACATGATGAACACTTAACAATAGTTCTACAAACATTAAGGAAACACAAAGTATATGCAAAATTCGATAAATGTGACTTTTATAAAAAAGAAATACAATATTTAGGACATGCCATTTCCTCAGAAGGTATTGTCGTAGAACCGAAAAAGATAAAAGCCATTATGGAATGGCTAGTACCTAAGGATGTGGCAGATATCTGATCATTCATGGGAATCACTAGATATTATCGCAGATTTATAGAAGGGTTTTCCAAGATAGCCTACCCTATCACGTCATTACAAAAGAAAGGAACCAAGTTTAATTGGTCGCAAAAGTGTCAAGATAGTTTTAACAAGTTGAAAGAATTATTGACATCGGCACCCATTTTGAAGGTAGCAGACCCAGATAAAGACTTCATAGTTTGTGTTGATGCAAGTAAAGAGGGACTAGGTGGTGTCCTAACTTAGGAAGGGCACGTGATTTGTTACGAGTCCCGGAAATTAAAAGAACACAAGCGAAATTATGTCACTCATGACTTAGAATTGGCAGCAGTAATACATGCCTTAAAAATGTGGCGACACTATATAATGGGTAGAAAATTCCTACTATTGACGGATAATAGCAGGGTGAAATATTTGTTTAACCAACCAGATCTTAATGCAAGACAAGCAAGGTGACTAGCCTTCTTGAGCGAATTCGACTTCGAGGTCAAACATATCAAGGGTAAGGAAAATAAAGTAGCAGACGCTTTAAGCAAAAGATTCCATGGGTTATTTGAGATAAATATCAACAGGGCAGAAAGTGATCTGGAACAAAGAATAAGGACGGTGAGTATTAACGGCGAAAATTACACTAAGATGATGGTATAATTTCAAAACAATATCACAAACTCAGATAAACCAGATCTAAGTATCGACAAGAAGGGACTATTACAATTTAAAAATAGACTTTACATACCAAATTGAGCAGAGTTAAAATTAATTGTTTTAGATGAAGTGCATAAGAAATTGTATTTTGGCCATCCAGGTTACCAGAAAACAATAACAACACTCAGAAAACTATTTTATTGGCCTAATATGAAGGGAGAAACAACAGAGTACTTGGCTAGGTGCCAATATTGTCAGTAGGTTAAGGCCGAGCACCAGCACCCAGCCGGTCTATTACAGCCATTACCAGTACCAGAATGGAAATGGGAGACTATATCACTGGACTTTATAACATGTTTGCCTAAAACTCATAAACATAATGATTCTATCATGGTTGTAATCGATAAACTCAGTAAGTCTGCACACTTTATTCCTGTAAAGTCTACTTTTAAAGCTATAAACATTGTTGAAATATTCATGAAATAAATTTTTAGACTGCATGGTATTCCTAAAATGGTGGTTTCAAATAGAGACGTAAAATTTACATCCGCTTTTTGGAAGGAATTGTTTGTAGGACTAAACACTAACTTGAACTTCAGTACGAGCTATCATCCAAAAATGGATGGACAGACCGAAAGGACAAACCAGATCATAGAGGATATGCTTCACATGTACGTAAGAACAAAACCGAGCAAGTGGGAAGACTACCTGCACTTGGTAGAATTTTCATATAACAATGGGTACCAAACTTTGGCTAAGTTGAGCCCTTTCGAAATACTGTATGGCAGAAAGTGTACAACTCCAATTAGTTGGGATAACCCAACTAAAAGACTCATCCTTGGACCAAAGATGCTCTAAGAAATGGAGAACATGGTAATAAAGGTACAACAGAACTTGAAAGAAGCACAGGACAGACATAAGAATTATGCAGATTAGAAAAAAAGACACTTGGAATTTCAAGTGGGAGACCATGTTTACTTGAAGGTCAAAGCCCAAAAAAGCTCGTTGAATTTAGGGAACTGTGCCAAGATGGTACCTAGGTTTTTTGGGCCCTTCAATATACTAGCTTGAATTGGACCTATAGCATATCAACTTGCACTTCCAGCTAATCTAAAAATTCATAATGTATTTCATGTTTCTTTGTTAAAAAGTATATTCATGACCCTACTCATATGATTGATTGTAACTTGTTGCAGGTGGAACCCGAAGGTGAGTTCTAGGTGAAACCCCTACGCATTATGGAACAGAGATAAAAAACCCTTCGGAACAGAGGCGTCGCTCAGGTAAAGGTGCAATGGAAGAACTTTAGTCCTAAGGAGGCCACTTGGGAGTTGGAGGGAGATTTGCGGAAATATCATACAATCCTGTTCCAAGAAAGGAGCGAACACTGAAGACAGTGTTTTACTAAAGGGGGAAAGGATGTGATATCCCCAAAAATAAAATATTTTTTGAAATTTAAAATTTATTGGAAATTTATTCCGTTTTTAGTAAATTCGAATTTGGAAAAGTTTTTCCATTTATGGCAATTCCGAATTTTGAATTTAATAATTGTAATTAATTACTATGACTGTTGGGTAGAGACCTGATTTGACCCATCTAACTATTTCACTATGACACTTGTATGAAAATAAAATATTTTATATTGATTGTAGGAGGACAAATGGAACAACCATGTTGAATTTAGTTGACCATGCCTCCATGAATGGGGAACATGTTGGAACTACCCCTAGGCTGATTGTTACAAGTGGAAAATCAATAATTTGACCATTAGAAACCCCTAAAAATTAGGGATTTAGAAAGATATGAAAATTCCCAAGGGAGGGAAAAAAGACCTGGGCAAAATTGATAAATAGCATATGTGAGGAGGCAGGACGCTACCAAGTATGTGGAGAAAAGAGACTATGGATTTTTCCTTCTTGTTATGAGCATTGCTGAGTAAGTGTGAGGCAAGAGGATAACTACTGGAATTGTGGACATTGCTAAGGAGGAGTCTTCCAAGTTCGACCTCATGGATTCATGGTGAGGCTAGGGGGTGAATCGGGAAAGTAATGTTGGCTGCCTATTCTACGGTTGGGAGGAACGTGGCTATTCCCTTTTCCTTCCTGCAAACTGGTTCAGATATGTTGATCTACTCCTTCTCTGTTTTTAAATAATCATTTATACTAGTGATATGTATATGTTAATTCTGTATCGAAGTACTTCTATGAGAGAAATCTGTCGTAGCTTAGTCCATTTTTGTAATAGGAAAAACTGTAGGAACATAGTAGGAATTATCTGTTATAGGAACAACTCTAATATTGTAATGAATGGACTAGTAGAAACGATGGATAATCTTCATCCAGGATAGAGGTAGAATAGAAATAACAGATTATATTACAAGCCACTGTGTATGGGACATGATAAGAACATAAATTATTGTATATGAAAGGATTAAACTAATTAAGCATATTTTAGTGCGAATCTATCTAAGAGTTCTTCTTGCCATGAGATCATACACCTTTAAGTTTTCGAAATTTCGTAGTTAGACTATTGTTTAATGGCATAAATCATAGAGAACAAAAAGAGATCCTCTGAGTTAACTATGCTTGATGTGTAAGCTAATGGTGAGTATGAATGTGACCCAAGTTAGGTAGATATACTTGCATGTTTATATTTTTGTATGTAAAGATGCAGGACCATGGCACGTAACTGAGATTTCCAATTATTAAACTAGAACCAAGATGAAACCACACCTATGACAGTGAATCGTTATATAAATATATAGATAAAATCTATAGGTATGTACATAATTATAGGTGGAAATAAGTACGGATGTTAATGGAGAGTTAAAGTGAATTCCCTATAGTAAGAATGATAATATACGCCTTTATACGCGCACATAGCAAACAATCAATATACCTACTGTTATAGTAGTCATGTAGATCCAACCTTGCAAGTAAAGGCATAATTAAATGTGCAGGACTGATTACTTTGACAATCTCAGACTCCCTTCTTTTTATTTACTCTGTATAGGTTCCCTTAGATGATGATAATGATCTAAGAAATGTCGATGTATAAACAGGAAGGACAATGACTAAATATTTTTTTATTTATGTAATAAGACATACAAAGTAATAACATTACTAAAGTATTGATGCATGACCAGGATACACATTTAATAGGATTATATACATACATTTGTATGAATATTACTTGATACCTATACAACAGTTTAATATTCTAGAGCTATTTTCGTTGAGATGTGATTCAAAGGATCTAGGCCTTTGGAAATACATAAATTCCACGCAATGCATAAAAGTTCAGACTGTACGGACAACAAATACTGAAATACAGTAGAGAAACAACATTCTAACTAAACCTTAGTGAAATTTCTGAAATTCGCAACGACAAAAGCTAAGCAGTATGCAAAAACGAAATAATATCCAAGGAAGGAATTGAATCAAAATAACTGTCCATGAAGATGGTTGAATTCCATTTCAGAATACATTCAATTACAGACCCATTACTCGGCAAGAATTACTGTTCGTATTGCCACCCTAAAAGATTTTACAGCTCTTAAACTATAACCTTATTCTAAATCATGTCACGGCGAGATTCTTGTCACCACGATGTTAATCCTAGGTTTAGAATTGTATCAGTTTATAGGAAACTAGGGCACGCATTAGAGTGCAACGAATTGAAACACGAGTACCTTGTACGCCTTTGATGAGCAGCAACATCCGGAGTTGTAAAGAGTTGAGGTCCCTGCAAGGAATTTCAAATTTGCGTTAACATTTTAGAACAGAAATAAAATGATTGAAGTTTCCAATAGAATAGAAAGAGTTTGATTCATAATGGTACTTAACTCGGAGTTGAAGACGAGGCTTCCTTTTTCTTATCGTATTTTGTCTTGATAGAGGTCTCTGACCAGGGTAGAATGGTCTTAGGTTCTCCTGATGGGTACCCTCACAATAACAGGGTCCCATCATTAGCATTTATACCAACAACAAATAAATCCCTTTGCTTTGAAAAGAAATAGCATAAATAGTACTAACACTAAATTTACGAATTCCATAAGACGGGTTGTGTGAACAGGCTGAAAGCATCCTCAATCTAGGAAGCTGCAAAAAGAAAGAAGAAACCCCAATATGATATGTCATGGGAATTTTTCTAACAGAACTACTCAAAAACCCCTGAGGTCGTAAATTTTTAGGGTTGAAATGCATAGCCATTAGGGAAACGTTTTATCCGTAAGGACTAGAAGAGAGTCTCTTAGAGATTTTGAAATGTATCCATGCTTAGAATAAAGAGAGAAGGGAAAAATACAACATACATAGCAGGAAACATTTCATCTTCATATTAAAACCCTGCGTGGCTTTACAACAGTGCAACACGAGGCCTCAAAACATATCAACATAAAAATTATAGAGCCTGTAACGAAATGGAAAACACTAAGAGTAAAGTTTTTACAAGGAGGTGTGAAATCTTCAGTAATCGAGGAGACAAGGAGGCGTAATGCCGAATCCCTTTTAGGAGACATTGAGGACAAATACTTAGAACAATCTATTTCGGTAGTAGAACCATACAGAAAAGTCATGAGGAATAGTCCTAAGGGGGAAGATTCAAATTACAGTCATAACAAGACCTTTAAAGAGGAGATTCAAATTTAAAGGTCGTAATAAGACTTCCCAACACGAGGGTTCTTACACTGTGATGGAAACAAGTGTTCTCATTTAAATGACCAAGGGCACAAGGGGTATCGAAAAACATACCAGGGAGGCGAATAGTGTTGACTATTCCATCGGGTAACATCCTTCATTTCGACAGCCTTTCCTGTTGAAAATGATAATATGCAGAGCTGTTCGAGGAGGTTTCCACATTGACAATAGAAACACTTGGAACCCTAAAGGAGCTCTGTTACACCGCTTAATTGTTGAAGGTACGAATGATGGTATTGCCATGCGATGGGGAGTATGTGCCATGACTAGGTTGAAGGAACGGTCAGGTGAAACCATCAAAATCTGAGTACACAAAGTATCCATTAATTCCCAGTGTAGAGCTTTAACTGTTGTGACAAGTAAACCACTCCTTCCCCACTAAGAAATTGGTAATATTAATGGCAGTCCCGTCATGATACTACTAGTGGAATACGTCCCCTCCATCCATTCATTGGAGTCAATTATCATTCATTTTAGATTTCACTTAAGACATCGTTTAGCTAAGAGCGAGTTATACGAGGGTCTTTTTTTTCCAAGAAAAACTTATCTTGAATTTATAAAGAGTATAAATTCCTTTACAAAACGCAGATGCAAGATCTAGTCTAGACAGTCCAATGGCATGGAATAGACAAGGAGGGTACAATAGTACTTCTTAAATACTATTCTAGACAAATTGAGATGCTCACAGGACACCCGAACTTTTGTGAGTTAATACGAGGGTCTTAATTGGGAGTTAATACCCGAGATTTTGTGTATTTGGAAAATTGACAAGAAATTAACCATGACTACTCATAAATAAATTTATTCTTAATAAGTCGAACCCTAGCAAATGATGCCAAGCATCTTATGTTTAAACTTTATATATTCTGACAAGGGATATGTCCCCGACCCCATCTCTTATATATAGTGTATGAAGTTTATTTCAAAGTCAAACAAATAGTAATGCGCGTGAGCATAGGAACTCATGTCCCAAGGAGAGGGATGGGCTATAAGACCTAATTTTAGATATTGCCTATTTACATATAAGTATGTTGGGGTAGTTTGAGAGTGAAGGGGAGTGATAGAAATTATGGAAAGAATTTATCCACATAAGATTTTATGTTTCGAAGTAAACCATACTGATGTAATAATGTCATTGTGGATAGAAATGAATCTTACCTTCTCTTAAATTCTAAGCTTAAACGAAATTGAATTATGTCATAGAATTTTTTTTTTATGGTGAATTTGAGGTACATTACAAAGATGTTGAGGATTCTAATTATCTGTTTGAACAATGTAAATTTGGACCTTTCTTCAATCTGGATGATATAGAACAAAGAGAACATGCTTTTTCGGAAGAATCATATGTATCCTCCCACCACTACATCCCCCCTTCTTTCCTTGTGATGAAAAATAAACTTCTTGTGTAATAAATTCAAGTTTATAATTTTTTGTATCTAACCAAGAGGAGGGTTTTTCTACTTATAATGGGACTATGCAAGGTTCTCTTTATCCTATTTTATATTTTCCATCATAGGAAATGGAGGAGGAAGATATGAAAAAATACATGTATGTTGATCAGTCTGTTAATGAACAAAATCTAGACACACATGACATGAAACCTTCCTCACCAATGGACGAAGTGGAAATAATTTATTTTGATCTCAGTTGTTCTGCTATTATAAACTCTCCAATTTTAATTTAGAAATATCAATAATGTTTTCCTATTGTTTTTGGATTATTTATTGAGCCTTCTTGTTCTGAAAATTATTTTGATTTTCTCCTTTGTTCTAACCATGAGTATATTTTGAAAGACATTTCATATTCTCATATTTTGTAAGAAAAAAACAACAACCTTGATCATTCCACAAGGCATAATGATTTTAGCAAAAAAATCCACTTTTTTCCTCGAAGAGGAAAATAGTGTTGAGGAAGAAGGGGTTTCTTGTGAAAACATTCCTAGTGTGGAGCCTACCAATTGACTATCAAGAGGAAATACCATTCAAGGAAGAACCTTTTGGAAATGTTTATTGTTCAATAGAGGCTTTTCATCTTCTTAATTATTATACTTATTATTTTTTGTATCTTCATCTCTTTAATGGTTTGATATTGTAGGAATCCACCCATTATCCCATTCAAATAAAATCCATAGGGTTGACCCCTTATGAAGTAATCGTTGGTGGTAAGGTGCATATAATAGATAAAGCGGATAAGGCCTCTTCCCATGAACGTAGTAATTTTATTCCTTATCAACCTTTTTTATGGGATGAAGGAAATGTTGTAGTAGATGTATATCATACCATGTCTTCTTCTATTTCATCTTCATTTTTTTATTAATTAGGGAGTCTTCTTATTCAGGTAGATCTTTAGTTGAGATTGTTGATGTTAGTGGCTTCCACCATTGTCTTAAAAATATTCCTTATACCATGGTGGGTGGTAGTCCACATATATAGAGTAGGTTAGGCTAGGCTAAGCTAGAGTAGAATAGGCTATCCTAGAGTAGGCTAGGAAAGGTTAAGGTAAGGTAGGTTAGAGTAGTCTAGGCTAGGCTAGAATAGGCAAGGCTAGGCTAGAGTAAGCTAGGGTAGAGTACGTTAGGCTAGTCTGGGATAGGATAGAATAGAATAGGGTAGCATATGGTAGGATAATATATGCTAGGTTAGGATAGAGTAGTCTAGGCTAGGCTAGGATAGAGTCCGAAAAAATAGGCTAGAGTAGGATAGGAAAGGTTAATGTAGGGTAGGGTAGATTAGGCTAGGCTAGGCTAGAATAGGAAAGAGTAAGTTAGGTGAGAGTAGGTTAGTATAGGATAGTTTAAGGTAGTCTAGGATAGGCTAGGCTAGGCTAAGGTAGGATAGACTAGGATAGTCTACACTAGATAGGCTAGGTTAGACTTGAGTGGGATAGGATAGGATAGGCTAGAGTGAGCTAGGATAGGTTAGAGTAGGCTAGGTTAAAATATGGTAGGCTAGGTTAATGTAGGGTAGTCTAGATAAGGAAACAATAGGATATAATAAGCTAGGATAGTTTAATTTAGGCTAGAATAGGTTTAAGGTAAGCTAGGATAGGTCATGGTAGGCGAGGATAGGCTAGGTTAGGTTATGATAGGGTAGGTTAGGCTAGGTTAGGTTAGACTAAAATAGGGTAGAATTGGCTATGGTATAGTAGGCTAGGATAACTTATTCTATGATAGGATAGGCTAGAGAAGGTTAGGGTAGGATAAACTAGAGAAGGCTAGGATAATCTAGAGTAGGAAAGCCAAGAACGTTCTTTAAATTTCATACGTGGTTAAACCCATATGCATGAGTAATGAGGGATGATGTGGGATCCTCTCATAGCATGTTGATCAATGGTAGGTCAATTTGCAGGAGGAACAACTTTTTCATAAGAGCTATGATTGATGTAATGTTTGCACCATTGGAAAGCTATCAATGTGTACAATAGAATCATTGGGTCCTAAATACAATTAAGAACTTTTTTACCCTAAAAAATGTCGTTTATGCCTCAAAATGGCTCCAGAAGGTTTCAAACCACATTTTTCCAAGTTGGGAGATACCATTAAAATGACCCTACAAGTTGATTCCTCCAATTTTTTTCCATTCTGAAAGCATCAAGATAGATCAAAAATAATATAATGATCTAATCTAGATCATTATTACTAACACTATGTCTTCCATACTATAATAAAAAATCTTGAAATATTTATTTCACTACCAACATAACATTCATACTAATTATGTGACTCTTCCATAAATCATTACAAACAAAGAAAATGCAAAAAGTATAAACCGGTACCAATATAAAATAATGTACAAATAGAAAAGTGATGTACTCAATAAACATATTGAAAATGCGAAGGGATCCAAACCTCATCAATGTAGGACATTGTATCAATATCTCCATCAACTAGAGCACGCCTTGGGTTTTCACAAAGTTAAAATGTCACAATTTTAAAACATTGTAGTACATAAGACAAAAGGATATATAATGGTAGAGAAATCAACTATCGTATTAATAGCTCAACATTAAACCTAAACAAAGCCCATCCTAGATCATCTCTAGAGGAAAAATCTAAATGTCATTGATGTAATATAATTTGGTCATAAGTGCCAACATGAATATGTGGATTAATACATCAACAACATGTGAATAAATTAATATGTACACCAAAATTGGACATAAATATTTTATATCCATATGTTCAAATAAAAAATTCTCAAACAAAGTTGATGAATGAAATATACCTAGTCAAATCCCATTTATGAAAAGAACATAATTTTTTTTGAATCAAATAGAACTATATTGAATCCTATTTAAAAACAAACTCTATAATTAAATTCTAAAACCTCAAATGAATAATGTTTAAAAACAAACTCTATAATTAAATTCTAAAACCTCACATGAATAGTGGTAAATAATGGGAATGCTTAAATTTGTTGGAAAAAATACCTATCATGGGGCATTTTATTAGTCAAATATGAACACTATTTCTCCCAAAATTCTCTTAAATACATTGTTACAAAATATTAAATACATGGAGTTATAGACTTACAAAAATATTTTTTTAAGTATGGGATGTTTTTTAAATTCCAACCCTACATAATGCGTCTTAAACATAAATAAAATAAACTATTTAAATTCGTGTCTCATATACTAATAATCAATTAGGAGGAAAAAGCAATTTTGTCTCCATATTTCATTAAAAACCAAAATAAAATAATTTCTTAAATGAAATTCGCAATGTTCATAAACACACAAAATAAAATAAAAAACTTACGTTAAAATTTAAAATGAAACCCCAATAAAATAAAATAGGAAAGCTTGCTAAAGACGACGCCTCTAAAGCACGAATAAAGTTAAGCGTTGAGTTTTCTTTTTTAAAGTTAACCGTTGCGTTTTTGTCTCATATGCTAAATATGAAAGCTTGTTAAAGACGACGCCTCTAAAGCATGAATAAAGTTAACCGTTGTTTTTTTTTTAAAAGTTAACCGTTGCGTTTTTGTCTCATATGCTAATAGTCGGTTAAAGAGGGAGGGATGAAAAAGCATTTTTTCTCATATGTAACGGGACGGGTGGGTATTTCTCGGAAGGTACAAAATAAAATGTTTTTTTATGATTCAATTTGAAATCAAAACTTGAAAAACCGCATGAAATCCTGCAACAGACGACGCCTTAAAGCATGAATAAAGTGAACCGTTCAGTTTTTGTCTCATATGCTATGCTAACAGTCAGTTAATGAAAGAGAGTAAAAGGCAATTTGTCTCATATCTAATCAATGAATAGTTAAAGAGAGAGGAGGTAAAAGACGGAACTATCTATCTGTTGAAGGGAGATGGGAGACTTTTATATATATTACCCTTTTTCAACATTTTTCCTGCTCCTCTATTTGATCTGTGCAGTTTTGAGTAAGAGCTTGTAAATTGTGTATGGTCGAATCTGAGTCTAAGTCTACGTCTAGTCGTGCATATGTCTGAAGAGGCTGGATTGGATCATCCACTGGATAAAACAATTTCAAGGTCGATATACTCAACGATCACTACTCTCTGAATGATACATTTTTTTTTTTTTCTATTTTTTTTTCAGAAGAATTAGTTTTTTGTAAATTCATTAAGCAATTTTAATCTCTTCTTCTGTATCTCAAATTTCATGTATATTGCTTTCTTTTTTTAATTTAATTGAAATTATTTCATGTTCGGCTCTTTCATCTCTCAATTTTTATGCATAGGGTTGCTTTCATTCTTTCAATTTAATTGAAATTATTTCATTTTGATGTATCTCAAATCTCATGCATAGCTTAGCTTTCATTTAGTCGATTTAATTGAAATTATTTCATGTTCGACTATGCTCTTTCTAGATGCAAACCGCCATTGCTCTGAAAAACTAGATAAAATAAGGAAGAAAATTAATCCTTCTATATGGTTCGAGCCTTTGATATGATTTGACATCCTCATTCTTGAACGTGCCCTTTGAAACCCTCCTTGAATGAATCTGAGCCGTTCGAAACAAAACTCCACTACAGGTATGTATGGCTGGAGCTTCTCTTCTCAATAGTTTAACCTTATGGCTCCAAGTATCTGCCATGTTTATCAAATTTAAGTTTTCCTTATGGTAGCTTAACACACCTATTTAGTAGTTTACAGGTATGTATGGCTGGAGCTTCTCTTCTCAATAGTTTAACCTTATGGCTCCAAGTATCTGCCATGTTTATCAAATTTAAGTTTTCCTTATGGTAGCTTAACACACCTATTTAGTAGTTAACACGCTCGTATTATCTTTCTCATTGATTTAATCCACTTGCTTTTTCTTTATCCATATGTTTAGTACTTAGCCTCCCTATATTATCTCTTTTTGGGTTAAAGAACATTTTATTGAGTTCTGATTAAATTAATCTGCATATGAATCGCCTATCTTTTCTTATTATTGAATTTAGGTTTTCTATTAGTTTAACCAGCCATGTCTATATATTAGAAATTAATTTTTTTACTGGTTTAAGCAGCCATGGGCATGGGCACATAAATTTAGACATTGAATTTTTATATTAAATATTTCTCATGAATATTTGTTTAACGTCATTTCTATTAATTTATTAGTCAAATAACCCTACTATCTCTAAATTAGTTTAACCAGCATTTTAGTTTCCTTTTTAACGGATAACACATTTCTTAGCATTGTGTTTGGTATTTTTTAATTTTATTTTCGAATTAAAAAATAAAAGTTTTAATCATGGAATTTAATTCACGTTTTATCTCTCATTATTCTTTTATGTCTCATTATGTTATTCTTTTTTATTTTTTTAATCACTTAGTAAAGTGCAAAATATACATGTTAATCATCATTACTATTTATATTTAAAATTTAATTATCACATTTTTCAAATCAAACTTTATATTTATCATTACCAGTTATTATTACTTTTATATTTATTTGTATTTATATATATTTTTAAATTTTTAAAATAAATAATAAATTAAGGTTTTAAGAGATTGTAACCATATAATACAGTGGTCAATAAATGTCTACATCTCCATCACCATTAGGATTTATCTCTCTTTAATTCACGTTTTATCTCTCATTATTCTCTTATGTCTCATTATGTTATTTTTTTTTATTTTACTCACTTAGTAAAGTGCAAAATATACATGTTAATCATCATTACTATTTATATTTAAAATTTAATTATCACATTTTTCAAATCAAACTTTATATTTATCATTACTAGTTATTATTACTTTTATATTTATTTGTATTTATATATATTTTTAAATTTTTAAAATAAATAATAAAATAAGGTTTTAAGAGATTGTAACCATATAGTACAGTGGTCAGTAAATGTCTACATCTCCATCACCATTAGGATTTATCTCTCGTTACTTAGTTTAGTAACCCTGTAATTTAGTTTTTCTTTCCCTTTTATATAAAATTTATTTATTAACTTTGTCAATCAAACTAGGAAAATGAAAGATTTATAAGTAAATAGAAAAATTATTTTATTATATATTATATATTATGTTTAATTTAAATATTTCTAAATAAAATAGTTTTTAGTTTATATAATTTTTTTAATTTGTTTATAAAATATTTTTTAGTTTATCTCCATCACCATTAGGATTTATCTCTCGTTACTTAGTTTAGTAACCCTGTAATTTAGTTTTTCTTTCCCTTTTATATAAAATTTATTTATTAACTTTGTCAATCAAACTAGGAGAATGAAAGATTTATAAGTAAATAGAAAAATCATTTAATTATGTATTATATATTATGTTTAATTTAAATATTTCTAAATAAAATATTTTTTAGTTTATATAATTTTTTTAATTTGTTGATAAATTGAAATATATAAATAAATAAATAAATTATTTATATATTCTATATTATATTTAATTTAAATATCTCTAAATAAAATACTTTTTTAAGTTTATATATATATATATATTAATTTGTTGATAAATTTATTATTTAAGTTAATTATTTTGTTTCCCCATTTTTTTCTCATAATATCTTATTTATCACTTATATTGTTTTGTATCTTCTATTAAAATTATGTAATTTTTATATTACACAACGGATTTCTTTATGTTTGTTGTTATCATTTATATTGTTTTGTATTTTCTCTTAAAATTATGTTATTTTTACATGACATAATGGATGTGTGTTTTATTACTTCATGGTAAATAATGAATTTGCACAAAGCTATATATTGGTATATTAGAAATTTGTAAAAAAATATTATCATTTTAAGAAAGAAAGTATTATGTGAGGCTAGTGCTAGGAATTTAGGTTTGTGGCTTGGTATTTAAAATTAAAAGACTTAGGCTTAGGAATAGGATTAGGAGTTAGGCTTACGATTATGGTTTATACATGGAATTGAAGCTTAGGAATATTAGTTTAAGGTAGGAAAGGCTAGGCTAAGCTCTAGCTCACGCTAGGTTAAACTAGGCTCTAGAGTAGGTTACGGTAGGTATACTAGGGTAGGCTAGGGTATAGTGTGTTACTTTAGGCTAGGCTAGGATAAACTAGGATAGAATACAATAGGATATGGCAGGAAACACTAGGGTAGGCTAAGGTAGGATAAGCTATGATAAGGTAGGGTAAGGTAGGCTAGTCTAGGATGGTATATGGTTGGTTAGGCTAAGTTAGGATAAGATAGGAACGTTTATGATAGGCTAAGGTAGGATAGGATAGTCTAGGCTAAGCTAAAGAAAGATAGGCTACGGAAAATTAAAGAACGATAGGATAGGTTAGGCTATCTGAAGGTAAGATATAATATGATAGCTTAAAGTAGGATAGGATAGGCTAGGCTAGCTTAGACTAGGCTAGGATAGGCTAGTTTAGGAAAGGGTAGGCTAGAGTAGGGTAGTGTAGGTTATAGTGGGCTAGGATAGGCTAGGTTGGGGAAAATCAAATAACCTAGGCTAGGGTAGGATAGGATAGGATAGTCTAGAGTAGGCTAGCAAAGGTTAAGGTAAGGTAGGTTAGAGTAGGTTAGGATAGGATACAATAGGCTACAATAGTCTAGGATTGGATAGACTAGGCTAGGGTAGAGTAGATTAGGCTAATCTAGGCTACATAAGGCTAGAATATGTTAGGATATGCTAGGATAGAATAGGTTAGGGTAGAGTAGGCTAAAATAGGATAGAGTATGATAGGAAAGGTTAAGGTAGGGTGGGACAGAGTAGGATAAGAGAGAGTAGGTTAGGCTAGGCTAGAATAGGGAAGAGTAGGATAGGAGAGAGTAATCCAGTTTAAGGTAGGATAGCTAGGCTAGTCTAGGATAGAGTAGGTTAGGTTAGGATTGAGTGGGCTATTCTATGTTAGAGTGGGATAAGATAGGTTAGAGTAGGCTAAGGTAATATGGAATACACTAGGTTAGTTTAAGGTGGGCTAGGATAGGTTAAGGTAGGGTAGGGTAGGATAGGTTAAGCTAGGTTAGGATAGATTAGGTAGACTAAGGTAGGCTATGATAGAAAATGGTAGAGTAGGATAGGATAGGATAAAGTAAGATAAGTTTTCCTAGGCTAGGCTAGAGTGGGTTACGATAGGCAAAGCTAGAGTAGGCAAGGCCAGGTTAGAGTAGGTTAGGCTAGGTTATTTTAAGGTAGGGTAGGCTAGTTTAAGATACGTTAGGATAGGTTAAGGTAGGGTAGGCTACTTTAGGATAGGTTAGGATAGAGTATGCTAGTTAGGCTAAGCTATACTCGACTAAGGTAATATAATATAGTCTAGGCTAGTCTATGTTATGTTAAAATAGTCTAGGTTAGGTTAGGTTAGAGTAGGATAGGTTAGGTTAGAGTAGCCTAGGCTAGGTTAAGGTAAGATAACTTAGGGTAGGTTATCTTAAAGTAGGCTAGGCTAGGTTAGACTAGACCAAGCTCGTCTAAAGTAGGCTAGGACAGATGAAGTTAGGGTAGGATAGAGTAGGCTAGGTTAAGTTAAGGTCAGTTAGGGTAGGTTAAGGTAGGCTAGGATAAGGTAGAATAGGCTAGGATAGGATAAGGTAGGAGAGGTTAGACTAGGATAGGTTAGTCTAGGCTAGGCTAAAATAGAGTAAGCTAGGTTAAGGTACACTAGTCTAAGGTAGGATAAGGTAGGATAGGCTAGATTAGGCTAGATGAGGCTAAGGTAGAGTATGATAAAGTAAGCTATGTGAGAATCAAGTATGCTATGGTAGGATAGGATAGGTTAAGGTAGGCTAGGCTAGGCTAGGCTAAGTTAGTCTAGGCTAGTCTATGTTAGGCCAAGCCAGGCTAGTTTAGGATAAGTTTGTCTAGGTTAGGCTAGGGTAGGTTAGAGTAGGATAGGGTATGAAAGAGTAGAGTAGGATAAGATATAGTAGGCTAGGCTGTAAGGTACCAACTCTATTAAAATAATTGAAAATATAAATATTGCAGAGAATAACAACGAAAAAAAAAAATAGATGAAAACACAACACCAAAATAATACCTTTATTGATAGGAAACTTTGATCACTTTCCTCTTTGAGGCGGAAACCTCCAACAGATCAGAGCTCTATTACAACAATTCTCAAGGAAAAACTTATCATACCCTCTACTCCTATTTATATTAAATCTATCTGTCCAAAAGAATAATGTAGAGGAAGATCCTTCTAGAAGCGAAAACTTCTATTAGGTCTTCTTACATTTGAATTATTATTCCTTATTGCTAGGCCTTATTAATATTGGCCTTTATCACATGGACATATATTACTCTACCTATGTGAGCGGTTAGGGAGTTTAGGTCCCTAACATGACCTTCCCCTTAAAAACATCCTTGTCCTCAAGGCTTGACACGAGGAAATTGTTGTAGAATGGTAGTTGGCTCTCGGGTGACATCTACTGGAGTTGTATATTTCCACTGGAATAACACTTCCTTGATGGTGTGCTGATGAAGACTATGCTCACATTGGTCCAAAACTGTTTGTGGTTGTAACCATATGGCGCCTTCTTCATACAACTTGGGAAGAATGGTTTAAGTTTGGCACATAGTTCCAATCACCTTCTTTAAGAAGGATACATGAAAAATAGGATGGAGATTAGAATGAATAGGAAAAGCTAACTAATAGGACATTTGTCCCACACGCTTGAGAATTGTATAAGGACCATAAAATTTGGGCACCGATTTTTGACAATGGTCAACCTCAAGTGATATTTTCTTATAAGGTTTCAGTCAAAGAAACACCTAGTATCCTTTAGAAAATTTATGTTTGGAGCAACCGTGATCTGCTTGTTTCTTCATGTGATTCTGAGCCATGAATAAATTATCTTCAAGGGTATAGAGAATAACCTCTCGAACTGTAAGAATTTGTTCAACTGCCTGGACCTCTAAGACACTTGGCATGTAGGAGAGAACTGAAGGTGGATTTTTTCAATATACTAGTTCAAAATGAGTCATGTTAGTAGTTGTAACTAGTGGTAACCATCGAGCCCATTGATTTGTCCTTTCATATGCAAAACACCTCAAATATGTTTCCAAACACTTGTTGACAACTTCATTTTGACCATTAGTCTAGGGATGATATATGGTGTTGGGATACAATTGGGTACCATTTAACCTAAAACGTTCTTGCCAAAAATTGTTGGTGAAAGTGGGATCTCGATCATAAACAATATAAAGAGGCATCCCATGAAGCTTGAAGACATGATCCATGAAAATTTTAGCCATATTGGAGGCGATAAATGGGTGTTGAAGAGCACATAAATGAGCATACTTGGAAAGACGATAAACGACCACCATGTTGACTAAATTATTTCCCAATTTAGGTAAGCCCACAATAAAATCCATAGATGTGTCCCTCCAAATAGTGGGTGTAATTGGAAGCGGTTGTAGTGTGTCTGGAGATTTGACTATTTATCCCTTTTTGCATTGACAAAAATCACATTTTTCCACAAAAGTGTGAATGTCTTGTTTCATACCATCATAGAAAAAAGAACGTTTGACTTGGTCATAGGTTTTGGTAAACCCTGAGTGCCCAGTTATGGGTGAAGCATGAATATCATAAAGCATCATGGATTTAATTTGTGACTATTTACTTAAATAAAAATGACCTTTGTAGCGCAGTTCATCATTGTGCCAAGAGTAGCTAGGGAAAACTGGAGAATTGGCTTGCAATTTTTGGATCAGATGAAAAAATTTGGGATCTTGTATCCATTCCCAAAAAACATCTTCAAGCCAATATAGTACAATGAATGAGAGGGAAAAAAGGGACCCTTCATCTTCATATTTTCTTGAAATAGCATCAGCAACCACATTTTATTTCCCTTTCTTGTAAATAATCTCATAATCATATCCAAAGAGATTACCCACCCATTTTTGTTTCTCTGGGAAGGAAGGTCATTTCTATAGAAAATACTTGAGGCTTTGATGATATGTCTTAATTTGGAAGCATCTCCCCAATAGATATGAATGTTAGAGATCCACTCCATTTAAAATAGCCAACATGTCCTTTTCATAGATTGATTGGCCCAAATGTCGCTCTAAGAGTTTTTTGATGGTAAAGGCCAAGGGCCAACCATCATGCATAAGGACTTATCCAATTCCTCTCCCAGAAGCATCACATTCCAGGACAAAGGTATTTGTGAAATCAGGAAGGGATAGGACCAGAGTGATGCACATAGACACCTTCAAGGCTTGAAAGGACTGATTAGTTGTGGGATTCCAACTGAAAGAATTCATTTTAAGGAGAGAAGTGAGAGGCGCCGCAATCTTTCCATAATTATTAACAAACTTGAGATAATAGCATGTTAAAAACAAAAAACCATGAAAGATTTTGAGAGTCTTGGGGCGAGGCCAATCCTACATAGATTCAATCTTCTTAGGATCCACACTGACACCTTCCTTGCCAACAATATGACCCAAGTAATCGACTTATGAGGCCCCAAAATCACATTTAGATTGTTTGAGGAAAAGTTAGTTCTGAGAGAGTAGATGTAGAGATTGACCCACATGACCAATATGGATTGTACATATTTTACTATAGATGAGAATATCATAAAATACAACTAAGACAAAATGATGAAGAAAAGGACAGAATACATGATTCATGATTCTTTGGAAAGTGGAGGGAGCATTACACAAGCCAAAGTGCATGGCCAAAAACTCATAGTGGTATTAATGTGTTTGAAATGTAGTCTTAGGAATGTCGGCCTCTTTCATATGTATATGTTTGTAGCTAGAATGAAGATCAAGTTTAGTAAAGAACTCGGCACCACTCAATTCATCCAAGATATCATCAATGACATGAATGAGAAATTTGTGTTTGATTGTGACTTTTTTGAGGGTGATAAAGTAAGGAAAAATGTCCCAAGAGATTTATTTCTTAAGTATCATGACCATAGGAGAGGAAAAGATTCTCTTACTAGGATGGATAACGTTGGTGGTGATAAATTCTTGAACATTTTTCTCAATTTCATTTTTTGGGGAAAAGGGATGACGATAGGGATGAACATTGAGAGGAATGTTGTTAGGGACAAGGGGAATGGAATGATCATGAAAACCAAAGGAAGGAGAAATTCCCTAGGGAGTGGAAAAAACAACTTGATGTTTGGAGAGGATGGATTGGAGGTTTGGTGGCATGAAGGGTGTCTTAGTGGCATGAATGGAATGGAGTTATGCAATAATGCCGGAATGAAATTTTTTGAGGATATTTTCCATGCGATGGGAAATGATTATCTCAGGGGAACCTGCTATTATGCCTTGGAATTTATATTGTTGGCCATCATGGGTTAATTTCATGGTTAATTATTGAAAATCCATGAGAATGGGACCCAAAGTACTCACCCATTAGACACCCAACACAATGTCCCAACCACCCATATTGATAGCAAACATATGAGATTTCATGTGGTACTGACCAATTTGGAGATGCACATTTTCACAATGCCCCCATATTTCATGGAACCACCATTAGAAATCATGATTTGAAAATTATTGATTGCACGAATATAGCTACCAGTTTCTTGAGCAATGCAACGATGAATAAAATTATGGGTTCTTCCACTTTCAAGTAGGATGATGACCTTTCGATGCTTAATTTAACCAATTATCTTGAGGATTTGGGGAGCAGAGAAGACAGTGAGAGAATTCAAGGAAATGACATGTTCAACTTCGGGAGGATTGGACAATGGAGTCATGTCTGTGGGTTTAGGTGACTCGTCCATAGGGGGAGCCTTGACATCGTCTTCATAAACATCCTTAGAGATGGCCATAAAAAAAATTTGTTCCTTACACTTGTTCCCGGTAAAATATTTGTCATCAAAATTATAGCAAAGGCCCTCGAGCTGGAATTCAACCATTTCTTCCCTGATCAATTTCTGTATCTTTAGTGGAGTGGAAGGAAGAGTGGGAGTGATTGGTTTATGGTGAGGAATAAAGGAGGGTTTTCTAGTTTAATAAGAGACAATCTATTGTGCTTCATTATGTTGAGTATGTATTATATTCTTTGCACGAGTGGAAGTGTTTGTGCTGCATCGGGCATGCAGGGAGGAGAAATCCACCCGAGCATAGGTTTGGCAGCAACGCCCCAGATAAAATTATTTTTCCTTGGGAAACATGTCACATTTTTACCTTGTTTTTTGTGTTGCCTCGACTTTGGTGTCCATTGTTGGGAGAATTTTTGGCACGTAGTTTTTTTTCCGATGGTTTTCTATTTTCGATTAAGGAATTAGGTTTGTTGAATAATCTAGGTCATTGGGTTATGGTTTTGGATGTCATTGTATCCTATATGTATATTTTATTGTAAACAATGTATCACTATGAATGAATATAGAATATGTTGGTTTTCGTGGTTTGGGTTTGCAGGGAAAAAATCTTTGTGTAATGTTTGTATTTTCCATTGTATATTTTTGTTCTTTTACTGAAAATTTGTTTGTAGTAAATATTGTACATTTGGTATCAGAGCTTTGTTGGCTTCAAGCATACGCCTTTGTGGTCAAGGGTTTGGCTCAAGACTTTGATAAGACTTGTTACAATGGGAGATCTGTGGTATTGATTTTTCAGGTGAAAAGAAATGGAAAGCAATTCGAAAATGGAGATCAAGAATTTTAATGGGAAAAGTTTTGAGTTGTGGAAGATCAATATGGAAGATCTGTTGATGTATAGAGATTAGTGGATTGTGGTATGTCCAGGTACTGCACCTATAGGAAATTCATCAAATGATTGGAAAAATTTGGATTAGAAGGTGAAGAGCACAATCCGACTATGTCTCTCAGATTCAGTATTAATCAATGTGTCAGAGGAAGCTACAACCAGGGATTTATGCGATAAGTTGGGGAATTTGTATTAGTCTAAGTCCCTAGTAAATAAACTATTCCTAAGAAAGAAGCTATATAATTTGAGGATGAGATATGGATAGTCAGTGCAGAGCATTTGAGCACTTTCAATACTTTGGTAATTTAGTTAGTATCCGTTGAGATTAAAATTTTAGATGAAGATAAGTGTATCAGATTATTTTGTTCTTTACCAGATTCATGGGATAGTCTGGTTGTGACCATAGGTATTAATACAACTTTCTTAAAGTTTGATGAAGTGGTCTCATCCTTGTTGTTGGAGGAGATAAGACAGAAGAATATGGAAGGATAGAACATAAACACATTATTTTCAAGAGAACGCTCCTAGGAAAGAAATATATCTAAGTTCTCAAGTGGGAGATATAAGTCTAAGTGTAGATCTAATTCTCTCAGAAATTTTGTAAAGGTGTATTGGAGATGTGGAAAAGAAGGGCACTAGAAGAAGCAATGTAGATCCACATTTGATAAAAAGAAGGGATATAAAGAATCTCCTTCTATAGAAGAAAAGGCCTCCAAGGAAGAAGGAGGGGATGTGTACTTGGATTCTTCAATAACACATGCAGATCATGAGGAATGGTTGGTTGACTCAAGTGCATCCTTTCGTATGACTCTCCACAGGGAGTGGTTCTATGAATATGAAAGGTATGATGGATGTAATGTTTTCTTATGTGATGATTCGACAACCAGAATCATAGGATGAGGAAAAGTCAATTTGAGGATCATAGATGGAAGGATTAGAAAACTTCCTGGCGTTTTTCACATCCCAGGTTTCGCCAAAATTTTTATTTTTGTAAGAAAAATGGACGATGCAGGGGTAAAAAAAATATTTGAAAATGAAACCTATAGGATGGTTTGAGGAGAAATGGTATTGTTGAAAGGATTTTGGTTTGGAACTATGTATAAGATGCAAGGAAACATTATTAGTGATGGGTGTAATAGTTCCATTTTTCACGATATTTGATTTGAAGAAGAAAGAACTCCTACAGTCTCTAGAGAAAAGGTTACGTTATGTCATCAAATACTGGGGCATATCGGAGAGAAGGGTCTTCGACTACTACACGGTAAAGGTATGGTTGAAGGTATGTCTAAATTATCTATGGATTTTGATTTATGTAAACATTGTGTATATGGGAAGAAGAATCAGGTAATATTCCCTTCTGGTGCAATGAGGGCATAAGAAATTTTATAGCTAGTTCACAGTGATGTTTTTGGACCTAGATCGGTCGAATCATTAGAAAAATCAGTGTACTATGTCTCATTTATAGATGAATTCTCGAGGAATACTTGGATATATTTCCTCAGGAATAAATCTAAAGTATTTGACAAGTTTAAAGAGTTTAAGGCTTTTGTTGAGAATCAAACAAAGAAAATAATTAAGGTGTCGAGGACAGATAATGGGGGAGAGTTATGCAGAAATGAATTTGAATAATTTTGTAACAAGTGTGGTATATAAAGGAATAAGACTACTCCATATACACCTCAGCAAAATGGAGTTTCAGAAAGGATGAATAGGACATTGATGGAAAAAGCAAGGTGCATTATCAATGGTGTTGGGTTAGGGAAATAAGTATGGAAAGAGGTAGTGGGTACTGCATGTTACCTGTTCAACAAATAAACCTCATCAGCGATGGATGACAAGACTCCACAAGAGGTATGGACTGGTAAGAAACCTTCTCTCACACATGTCAAGGTATTTGGATGTGATGCATATGTTCATGTTCCAAAGGAGAACATGAGTAAGCTAGATAAGAAGGCTGAAAAGTGTATCTCTATTAGGTATAAATATGGTGTCAAAGGTTATAAGATTTGGAACCTAGAAACTAAGAAGGTAGTGTATAGTTGAGATGTGGTAGTTAGAGAAATGAAGGATGTTTTTAAAAAGAAAGCCCTACCAAGTAAGGAAGAACCAGAGAAAATAGAGTTTGATTTAAAGGATGATGATTTAGACTCTACAGAAGAACAAGAATCAAAATAAGAAGATCATCATACTCCAATATTGAGAAGATAGGTTCGAGAAAGAAGGCTACCGGAAAGGTATACTCCATATGATTTTTTGTTCAAATTTTTCTTCGTCTATTAATGATGATGATCCTAGAACTGTCAGGGAGAAAGTGGATTCAGAGGATGGAAATCTCTGGAAAAGGGCCATGCATGAAGAAATGATAGCCTTGGATAATAATGAGGCTTGGCATCTAGTGGAGTTTTCGACTAGAAGAAAGCCTATTAGCAGAAAATCATTTTTTAAAAAGAATTTAAATGAAGAAGGAAAAGTGGAGAAATACAATTCTCGGTTAGTAGAAAAGGGTTATTCCCAAGTTGAGGGAATTGATTTTGGTGAGATTTTTTCACTTGATGCCAAGTTAAACTCTATAATATTTATACTATTTGTTGTTGTTGCATTTGATTTTGAAGTAGAATAGATGGATGTGAAGACAACATTCCTACATAGGGATTTGGAAGAAGAAATCTATATGAAGAAACTAGAAGGTTATGTTGTGAAGGGAAAGAAGGAGATATTATGCAAGCTGAAAAAGTCCCTGTATGGTTTAAAACAATCACCAAGGATGTGGTATCAAAATTTTGATACTTATATGATGGGACTTGGCTTCACAAGAAGCAAAGAGGATCATTGTGTGTATTTTAAATTAACTGGTGATCATTTGGTTTATTTGTTCTTGTATGTGGATGGCATGTTATTGATAGGAAACAACAAGGAGATTATCCAGGATGTGAAAACTTAGTTGTCCTCTAAATTTGACATGAAGGATCTCGGTGCTTCAAATTTCATTTTGGGAATGAAAATTAAAAGAGATCAAAAAAACAGGAAACTCCGGTTAAATCATAGAAAATATGTCGAGACAATATTACAAAGGTTTAATATGCAGGAATGTAAATCATTCAAGGTTCCTATTCATGTTGGTGTAAAGTTATATGTAGATCAATGTCCTAAGACACATGAAGAGGAGGAGGACATGTCTCGTGTTCCATTTGCGAGTGAAGTTGGTAGTTTGATGTATGAAATGTTCTGTACTATACCAGACATTGCACGTGTAGTGGGAGGTTTGAGAAGGTATATGTCAAAACCAGGGAAGGAGAATTGGACAACTGGGGATCTGAAGGAAGAAATCTATATGAAGCAACGATAAGGTTATGATATGAAGGGAAAGAAGGAGCTGGTATGAAATATAAAAAAGTCCATGTATGGATTAAAACAATCACCAAGGATGTGGTATCAAAAATTTGATACTTATATGATGTGACTTGGCTTCACAAGAAGCAAAGAGGATCACTTCGTGTATTTTAAATTAATTGGTGATCATTTGATTTATTTGGTATCGTATGTGGATGACATGTTGTTGATAGGAAACAACAATGAGATTATCTAGGATGTGAAAACTCTGTTGTCCTCTAAATTCAACATGAAGGATCTCGGTGCTTCAAATTTAATTTTGGGCAGGGAAATTAAAAGAGATCGAAAAAAGAGGAAACTCTGGTTAAATCATAGAAAATATGTTGAGACAATATTGTAGAGGTTTAATATGTAGGAATGTAAATCAGTCAAGGTTCCTATTCCTGTTGGTGTAAAGTTATCTTTGGATCAATGTCCCAGGAAATAGGAAGAGGAGGAGGGCATGTCTCGTGTTCCATATGTGAGTGGAGTTGGAATTTTGATGTATGCAATGGTTTGTACTAGACCATACATTGCACATGCAGTGGGCATTTTGAGCAGGTATATATCAAAACTAGAGAAGGAGCATTGGACAATAGTAAAAAGGGTTTTCAAGTATTTGTGTGGCACTGTTAGTTATGGATTATTCTGCCAAGGAAGATCGGGATTGGAAAGAGTGGTGGATATACATGGCTTTGTGTATGTAGAATGGGATGGATATATGGATTGTAGGAGATCTACAAGTGGGTATGTGTTTAACCTGTTTAGAGGAGCAATAAGTTGGATGAGCAAAAGACACGTTGTAGTGGCACTTTCAACTACAGAAGTTGAATACATGGCAGCCACTCATGCAAGTAAGGAAGAAGTATGGTTACAAATATTGTGTTCAGGTATTGGGA
Source organism: Picea glauca (assembly GCA_000966675.3). NCBI lineage: Eukaryota > Viridiplantae > Streptophyta > Pinopsida > Pinales > Pinaceae > Picea > Picea glauca. The sequence goes on from JZKD02S2211614.1 coordinate 739,535, forward strand.
TGGTACAACAAGATGTAAGGATAGATTGTGACAGTCAGAGTGTAATTTTTTTGGCGATGAACCCGAATTATCATTCAAAGACAAAGCATATTGATATTCAATATCACTTTGTAAGAGACATGGTTGAAGAGAATAAAGTATTGTTGATGAAGGTGGAAACTTTGAATAATGTTGCAGATTCATTAACAAAATATGTGAGCATTGAGAAGTTCTCTTGGTGTAGAGGATCCATGGGCATTGCTACTTTGTATTGTTGACTATGTAACCCTGTAATCCCCTGTATTCAAAGAAAACAACAAGTGGGAGAATGTTTGGTATGTGTTATATTCCTTGCCTCAGGAAACATGTCGCATTTTTTCCTCGTTTTTCATGTTGCCTCGATTTTTGTGTCCATTATTGGGTGATTTTTCGGCACATGGTTTTCTATTTCTAGTTAAGGAATTAGTTTTGTTGACTAATCTAGGTCATTGGGTAAGGTTTTTCGATGTCGTTGGATCCTATATGTATTTTTTATTGTAAACCATGTATCACTATGAATGAATATAGTATATGTTGGTTTTCCTGATTTGGGTTTCTAGGGGAAAAATCTCTGTGTAATGTTTGTATTTTTCGTTGTATCTTTTTTGTCTTTTACTAAAAATTTGTTTGTAGTAAATATTGTACAAGGTTAAAATATACACCTTGGATAGTTTAGTATCTTCCATCCAACTTTGATACTGAGCCATGAGGACATGGGCATATATCTCATCCTTGAGGCCACTGATAAAACATTCATGGAAAAAAGCATCATACATGCCCTCTATGTGGAAATCCAATCGCTCAAAATCAACTATAAAGTCTTCCACAGTGCCATATTGTTTCAACTTTTTCAAACAACCTAAATGGTTGGTGTTAGTGTCAAAGCATTCATAAAGCTCTGCAAAAAATTGTGCCAAAGCCTTATACCCTTAGCATGCATTTTTTCTCCATTGCCACCATTTCCAACGTTCTTGATCTAGATGGAGAACACCATACCATAGTTTGGCCAACTCATCTGTAATGTCATACAAAAATAAATAATGTTCCATTTGAGTTACCCAACCAGTGGGATCTGAGCCATCAAATTTGTTCACATCTACACATGGAAGAAATAGGTCACACTAAAAGTGATGGGGTTGAAAAGTCTGGGAATTGGAGGAAGTTTCACCTTCGGGTTGCAAAGGTGGGTCAGAGGAGATAAGGTTTGTAGGGATATTCAACTTGGCACAGATCATGTCAGTGAAGAATGAAATATGGGTATCGAGGTCCTGTTTGATGGTTTACATTTTTTCGTCTATGAAGGAATTCATGTTTTTATTAATTATGAAAAGATTGGCACTGTGCTACCACACTTCCTACTAGGTCTCTATGAAAGTAGAGGAGAAGGAATTAAAGCGGGGTTCCAAGTCTTGGCTATGGGTGTGGACCATGATGAAGAGGGAAAATGGAAAGGGACAGGTGGGATCACATAGAAAAGGATTTATGGGTGAAGGGTATTATGATGATCAGGGTGACAAATCCAATGGGGTAAGGCCAAAATAAGGGTGTTAGAAGGGGTTCGTGTCCACGGGAAAAAAAAATTGTTGAAAAATGATAGGTATGATTGTGATCAGGGTGAAGAGAGGAATCCCATGGGATAGGTCTCAAATAATGGATCCAACAGCATCCTGCGGAGTTATACTCTGATTTGAAGAATACTGCAGTGTTGAAATGCCCAAATTCTTAACAGGACTAAATGTGTAGTAATTTTGTAACTAGAATGAAGGAGGCGCAGTTGCGCAACATTAGATCTTTTCTATTCTATTTTTGTTTTCGTCCCAATGGTTAGAGTATGCAAGTTTTCTACAGACAAGGGTTTTCCCTGTGATATAGCTCTCTAATATACATGTGTGATCCAACAATAGTACTCAGCCTAATATCTCAGTTCACCAACTAAGGAGGCTAGATCGTTCCCTTATTCGTACTAATCAACTACCTAGGTACTAGAGAGTATCTTCCCAAGTGTTGTTCTTAGTGGCACTATAGAAGTCATGTGGCTGATCGGTTTATCTATAGAGGGCTTCAGTATAACTAGGTCAATACGTATACAAGTGTTCTCTGATGTGCTACCACTCAAAGGGGTACTAGTAGGGTTTACAAGGGTGGCCAACGATGTGCACTTAAGTACCACTTGTAGTTCCTACGTGTATGCTTCCCCGACCGCAGATTTATGTGTTGAATGAAAGATCTATGTAGATTTAAGACAACGGAATACGTCTCTACCCTGAAAAAAGAAATTAACCCACAATGTTTTTCCAAGGAAAGTGTTATGATACCACTTGTAAGGTACTAGATCTATTAAAATAACTGGAAAAAAAAATATTGCAGAGAATAACATTGGAACACAATAGATGAAAAAACAACACCAAAATAATACATTTATTGATAGGAAACAATGTTCAGTTTCCTCTTCGAGGGAGTAATCTCCAGCAGAGCAAATCTCTATTACAATAATTCTCAAGACAAAACTTCTCATACCCTATACTCCTATTTATACTAAATCTATCTATCCAAAAAAACAATCTAGAGAAAGATTCTTCTAGAAGAAAAAGCTTATATTATGTCTTCTTACATTTTACTTATTCTTCCTTGTTGTTAGGCCTTATTAATATTGGCCTCTATTACATGGAAATATATTATTCTACCTACACGAGGGGTTAGGGATGTCAGGTCCCTAACATAGGCTAAGATAGAGTAGGCTAGGGTTGGATAAAGTATTCTAAGGTAGGTTGGAGTAGGGTAGGGTACGCTAGAGTAAGGTAGGCTAGGCTAGAGTATGATAGGGTGAGCTAGAGTAGGCTACGTTAGGGTAGAATAGGCTAGGTCAAAGTATGTTAGGCTAGGCTAGAGTAGTCTAAGCTAGGTAAAGGTAGATTAGGATAAACAAGGATATGCTAATTCAGAATAAGATAGGATAGGTTAAGGAAGGATAGGATAGGCTAGGATAAGCTAGGATAGGCTAGTATAGGTTAGGATAGGTTAGCCTAGGATAGGTTAGGCTAAGGTAGGATAGGATAAGGTAGTATTGGATGGGATAGGCTAGAGTAGGATAGGATAGGCTAGGATAAGATAATGTAGGTATGATAGAGTAGGCTAGGCCAATTTAAGGTAGGCATGGATATGTTTAGGTAGTCTAGAGTACACTCAGTTAGGCTACAATAGGTTAGATTATGCTCAGATAGGATATGCAAGGATAAGGTAAGATAGGATAGGATAGGTTAAGGTAGGATAGGTTAGGATGAGTTAAGGTAGGATAGACTATGCTAGTTTAAGGTAGGATAGATCATGCTAGGTTAGGTTAGAGTAGGCTAGGTTATGTTAAGGTAGGCTAGGCTAGGTTAGAGTACACTAGTCCATGTTAGGGTAGAGTAGGTTGGAGTAGGTTAGGCTAGTCTATATAGGTTAGAGTAGGCTAGGATAGACTAGGATAGGCTTAGTTAGGTTGAGTTCAGGAAGGATAGAGTAGGTTAGGCTAGGATAGGGTAGACTAGGCTAGGTTACACTAGGTTAGGCTAGGCTAGAGTAGGTTAGGTTAGGATAGGGTATGATAGGATAGGAAAACCTAGGGTAGGGTAGGGTAGGATAAGTTAAATTAGGGTATACTAGACTACTCTAAATGAGTTTAATGTAGGCTAAGCTGGGCTAGGTTAATTTAGGATATGTTAGGCTAGGCTAGGATAGGCTACGGTAGTATAGACTGAGGTAGGCTAGGCTAGGATAGGATAGGATAGGATAGGATAGGTTACGATAGTCTACACTAGATTATGTTAGGCTAGAAATGAGTAGGCTAGTCTAGGATTGCATGCACTAGGCTAGGCTAGAGTGTGATAGGATTTGTTAGAGTAGGATAGGTTAAGGTAGGGTAGGGTAGGGTAGGATGAAATATGTTATATATGTTGGGTATGAATTATATTCTTTGAAAAACCAAACCTAGTGTCTATGTTGTGCTATGAGCATAGAGGGGATTAGGGGGTTGTAGGAGGGGTGAAACCCCCTGTACTTTGGGGGTCACAAGGGAGAAAAGGCCCCCTATCTTGGGGGTAACAGGGGGTGGAACCCTTGAAAAATAATTAGGGTTTTGTTGCATCTGTTTTTAGTAGTTTTTTGTCACATGGTTTTTGCCAATGGTTTTGTAATTTCGATTAAGGAATTAGGGTTGTTGACTACTCCAGGTCAATGGATTAGGGGTTTTGGATGCCACATGATCCTATATATATTGTATTGTTAACAATGAAGAAGGATGATAATGAATAAAATAATTGTAGGTGTGGATCTAAATAGGTTTTTGGTTTTCCTGGTTTGGGTTTCTAGGTTAAAATATATATGTAATGTGTGTGTGTGTGTGTGCGTGTGTCATTGTGTCTTCTCTATTTCTATTAAGAATACGTTTATAGTAATTTATTGTACAAGGTTAAAATACACATTTGGTATTAGAGTAGTTGTTTTCTTTAGGGGAATGCCTTTGTGGTCAACGGTTTGGCTAAGTTCTGTGATGAACCTTGTTATAGTGGGAGATTTGTGGTATTATTTTCTTAGGTGAAAAGAAATGGTGAGCAGTTCAAAAATAAAGATCAAAAAATTTAAAGGGAATAGTTTTGAGTTGTGGAAGCTCAAGACGGAAGATATGTTGTTGGAAAAATATTGGTAGATAATTATGGATCAAGGTACTGCATCTACATAAATTTTAACATAATATTGGGCAAAGTTGGATCACAAGGAAAAGAGAAAAATCTGGTTGTGTCTCTCAGATTCAATATTACTGAATGTGTTAGGGGAAGTTGCAGCAAAGGCATTATGGGATAAGTTACGGGATTTGCATCAATAAAATTCCTTGTTAAGAAAACTATTCATGCAGAGGAATTTGTACAACCTAAGGATGAAATATGGATACTTGGTAACAAAGCATCAAAACTCCTTCAATATTGTGGTAAGCCAACTATTTTATATTGATATTAATATTTATGATTAAGATACATGTATTAGTTTATTGTGTTCTTTACCAAACTTGTGGGATAGTCTATTTGTGGCCATAGGTAGTAATGAAACTAATTTAAGCTTTGATGATGTGGTCTAATCCTTGTTGTTAGAGGAGATTAAGAAAAATAACATGGAAGGACTGAGTAAATATGCCTTATTTGCAAGAGGATGCTACAAGGAAAGAAATATATCTAAGTACTCAAGTGGGAGACCCGAATATAGGGGAATATATAATTCTCCTCAAAAAAATTGTGAAGGTATGTTGGAGATGTGGAAAAGAACAAAACTATAAGAGACAATGTAGATCCAAAATTGTTGAGAGAGGGAAGGGATCTAATGATTCTCCTTATATAAAAGAAAAAAACTTCATAGATGAAGGAGAGGATCTGTACTTGGATTATTCAAGAACCTATGTAGATCATGAGGCATGCTTGGTTGACTTAGGTGCATCATTTCATATGACTCCTCACAAGGATTGGTTCTATGAATATGAAAGGTATGATGGACATGTTGTTTTCCTAGGTAATGAATCAACAAAAAAAAATCATAGGATGACGAATAGTCAATTTTAATATCATGGATGGAAGGATTAGAACACTCGTTGTTTTGGACATCCAAGGATTGGCTAGAAATTTGATTTATATAAGAAAATTGGATGATGCAAGGGTCAAAACAATGTTTGACAAAGAAACCTACAAGATGGTTCAAGGGAAAATAGTGTTGTTAAAGGGACTTGAGATTGGAAATATGTATAATCTATTGGGATGCATTATTAGTGACATGTGAAACAATTCCATTTTTCCTAATATTGGAACTTAAGAAGAAAAAAATCCTATAGTCTACAGAGAAAATACTATGTTGTGGCATCAAAGACTAGGGCATATCGATGAGAAGGGCCTTCGAGTACTACATAGTAAAGGTATGGTTTAAGGTATGTCCAATTTCTCTCTGTATTTTTATTTCTATGAGAATTTATTATATGAGAATTATAATCATTTAAGATTATTCTCTGGTGTTATGAGGGTAGAGGTAATATTATAGCTAGTGCATAGTGATTTGTTTGGGCATGTGTGAGTTCCATCATTGGGAAAAATTGTGTACTATGTATCATTTATAGATGAATTCTCTAGGAATACATGGATTTATTTCCTTAGGAATAAATATGAAGTCTTTGATAGGTTTACAGAGTTTAAGTCTCTTTTGGAGAACCAAACAAAGAAAAGAATTAAGTTGTTGAGGACAGATAATGGTGGAGAATTCTACAGAAACAAATTCGAGGAATTATATAAAAAGTGTGGTATATCATGGTAGAATACTACTCCATACACACCTCATCAAAATGGAGTTTCATAAAGTATGAATAGGAGGTTGATGGAAAAATCGAGGTGCATGCTTAGTGGTGTCGAGTTATGATAGGAATTCTAGGAAGAGGCGAGTACTGCATGTTACATGTTCAATCGATCACCCTCGTCAACATTCGACGATGAATCCACATGAAGTATGGAATGGTAAGAAACCCTCTCTAACACATATCAATGTATTTATCTGTGAAGCCTATGTTCATTCTCTAAAAGAAAACATGAGTAAGCTATATAAAAAGGATGAAAATGTATCTGTATTGGGTATAAATATGGTCTAAAGGGTTATAAGATTTGGAACCCATACACTAATAAGGTAGTGTATAGCTGATATGTGGTATTTAGAGAAATAAAAGAAGTTCTAAAATAGGAATTCGTACCAAGGGAATAAGAAGCAGAGAAAACATAGTTTGAATTGAAGGATAATGAATGAGACTCTACCAAAGAATGGGAATAAGAAGAACAAGAGCCTCATACTCCAGTATTGACGAGATCAGTTAAAAAAAGAAGGAAACTAGAAATGTATACTCCACCAGATTTCCATTCAAATTTTTCTTTTTTTTATTACTAATGATAATCCTAGAACTATTAGGGAGATAGTGGATTTAGAGGATGGAAAACTATTGGAAAAGGACATGGTGGAAGAAATGGAAGCCTTGGACAAGAATGAGGCTTGGGATATAATGGAGTTGTTGACATGAAGAAATACCATTGGAAACAAATGGGTGTTTACAAAGAAGTTGAATGAAGAAGTAAAAGTGGAGAAATACAAATCTTGGTTAGTATTCTGGAGTCAATCCTTACCGTTGGTGGACGGGTAAACATGGATCATATATCTTCACCCTTCTCAAATTCAACATTCGATAGTTCAATAGTTTGGTAGTGATCAAGAGGAAGAATCCCTGAAGCCTAGAGTTCCAGATTTGATCACTGTCGTCGACTATAGGAGGAGTGTGGACCGTTAGATCCCCAAGCCTTTCGACTATTCGGGTGAATTAATTCAGAGTTGTTTGGTTCAGAGAAACTCTGAAGCTAGGAATCCCGGAGTTCCATAGTACATCTCCACTGTAGATTCTCAGTAGGGATAAATATCTTCAGTTTTCCAATTAAGTTAAAACAAAGATGAAGGAAAGTGGAAGGATAGGGTAGAACCTACATATGTCGGTCAACCTTGATTATGACCGAGCTCGGATGGTAACACTCCAGGGAAATGGGAGTGTTGGAGTTGAAGGACCTCCAACATCCCGGCGCTTTGAGTAGCTCATTTTTGGGCCAGTGCTAGGCTGTATCCCGCGGTCACATGCATAAATGTTAAGATAAAAAGGGATAATTCCTATGGTAAAAAGAAAGTCAATACTCCCAAAAATTCAAACTATAATCAAATTCAAACAGGTATCCCATGATCTCGAAAATTTTGTATTTATAATAAAATTTAAAAAGATACTCCATGCTACTAATAGATTCGGATTTATCAACAAATTCAAAAGACAATCCACAATAAAATTTCAGATTTAAACAAAATTCAATAGAGGTCCACCATACCAATGAATTTGAATTGACATAAAATTCAACAGAAAACCCACGATGCGAAATTTTGGATCTAGAGTATAATTCAACAAATATCCCACAATATGAGTTGATTTAGGATTCAAAATGAAATTCAACATAGAACTCACGATACAAATTTTAGAATTAATTCCTTATTTTACGAGCGAACAACACACTATTAAATTTCTTTAAAAATAATCTCAACAAAAAAAATTCTAATCATACAAAGTACAAATATGGATGAAACTACAATTTTTAAAAAATATACCATACACGATATAAATTCTAGTTTTACAATGGGTATCAAGCCACTCGAATTTGGATTTCATAAACGCTCGAAATTACAAAAAAAAATATAAACTTGTAAACATTGTAACTATTATTCGTTGGGCAACAATTGTAACAAATTGGCATTCATACCTTCTAGTGACTCTACAGTGGCCTTACCAAATCTAACATACTAATACAATCGTACTATGAAATCAATTCAAAATATAAAAATACCAAGACCAATGAAGGTTGTGAAATGAATATTCCCTTGAAAGTCTTGTGCTCCTCTATTCTCTTGATTTCTAATCAACAAAAATTCATCGGTACCTCCCATCCAATGGTAGGGGTGTTAGAATATAAAGGATTGTGTGCTCGTTTTACCACGATGATACCCTCGTCTCCCAACCACAGGCCGAAGCCTCCCTCCGAGCACCTTGACCTTGACCGAGAAGAGAATTCTGGATGCAATCTATAGCCAAGAGAGGCTAAATGCACCAAGCAAAAGAATAGAAACAAAACTGAACAGATGATCCCACCTAGAACTAGCGCACCACTTTCCCCAGAGACCTGCGCACAAAACTGCCAATTGCAGTGCGCACAACTAGCTCTGCAATTCTGAGAGTGTGTAATAATGAAATTGGCGCCCTGTATTTATAGTGGATTGGCCAGTCTAACTGGGGCCGACCTGACCAGTCTAACTGGGCCGACTTCTCTTTCTGGGCATCAATAAATTCAATATAAATATATTTGTTTAGCCGAAAACCTGTCTAGGGTTTTCTTCAATTCTTTTCTTCCTTCCGGAGGATTCTAATCTCGTCATAGGTCATCATAGAGGTCCATACCTCTCGAAGATACCATAATATTAACACTCCCTCCTAGCTACGAAGTTATGGTCTTGAGCACAACAGACCATTCAACTGGTAGCACCACGAGCACCTGTCATTATTATCCGTCTAGATAATCGCCTATGACAACTGGTATAATATCAATTTATAGAACACACATGTGTCTATTCCAGTGGTACACAACTACACAGACTTTGTGAAACACATTCACAAATTGTCCTTCATAACAAATAGCAATTTGCATATAAACAATGTTATGATAAAACTGTATCATCTGGGCCAATCTTTCACTCACGTCTGTGAGATCTAAAAGAATGTCTTGCCACCATAGTAGTCTGCATCTGCATAAAAACAATGTTATGATAAAAACTAAAATATCTGGGCCAATCTTTCACTCACGTCTGTGAGATATGAAAGAGTGTCTGCCCTTAGTATATAATATCAACAACAATCATCTGGGCCAATCTTTCACTCACATCTGTGAGATCTGAAATAATGTCTTCCCTCAACATAGAATATCAATAATAGGCTATCTGCCCCATTCTTCTCAACCAAGGAAGAAGGATTGTTTCTGATTTTTGAACCTGGACCATTTCCCACCCTGGGCCATTCTTCCGACACTAAACAAAGTGTAACCTGGAGAGAATGAGTCTGCCCTCGAGAAATGCTTGGACCACTCCTTACCTTGGGCCATTCCTTCGACACTAAACAAAGTGTAACCTAGAGAGAATGAGTCTTCCCTAAGGAATGACTGTCCTAGACTATTCCCCACCCTGGGCCATTCCTCCGACACAAAACAAGGTGTAGCCTGGAGAGAATGAGTCTGCCCTCGAGGAATAATTGTTCCTGATTTTTTATCCTAGACTACTCCCCACCTTGGGCCATTCCTCTGACACCAAACAAGGTGTAGCCTGGAGCGAATGAGTCTGCCCTCGAGGAGTAACTGTCCGGACCATTCCCCACCCTGGGCCATTCCTCCGACACTAAAAAAGTGTATCGTGGAAAGAATGAGTCTTCCCTCGAGGAATGTTTGTCCTACATCAACCTCCAAACAGACAATTCTTCGAAACTTCTCACAACTATGAACTTCGAAAGAATGACTGTCCGACAAGGAGAACCATTCTACTTGACCACTACTCAAAGTGACTGCCAAGAAGAATGATTGTCCTAGACCACTCCCCATAAATGGGAAGTCACTGTCTATGATACATCAACAATCAGTCTGCCTCCCATGTTAACTACAATGGGAAGCCACTGTCCGTCAGAAATCTCAATCCACTTTCTGAACTGGAAAGCATCTGTCCAATCTGGACTTTTACAAAAATAAATAACATTTCAATTCTCCCTCCTAAATGGAGAGTTATTTTAATCACAAAAATAAATATTTTTGCGTACCTTCTTTATCCTGGAGATTCTTCCCTTTCAGCTAAGGGATTTATTTCCACAATCCCCATCTTCTCTCGGAAATATTCAAACTTGATTCTGGAAAGAGGCTTTGTCAGGATATTTGTTGTCTGCTCATTAGTGGGGATATACTCGAGCTTTACCTCTCCATCCTGGACTTTATCTCGGATAAAGTAGTATTTGATCTCAATATGCTTCGACCTATCATGGAATACTGGATTCTCGGATAATCTTATACAACTCTGATTATCACAATATATAGTGGTTGATTCTGGAGTCTGATCAAATAAATCGGATATTAACTTCCTTAGCCATACTGCCTCTGTGCATGCTTCACAAGCTTCCATATACTCTGCTTTTGTTGTACTAAGTGTGACAGACTTTTGCTTCCTATTGCTCCAAGATATCATAGCGGAGCCCAAGATGAAACACATACCTGAAGTACTCTTTCTGTCTTCTACACTTCCTGCCCAATCAGAGTCTGTGAATCCATGAAGTTGAATATTGCTGGATGCGGTATATCTTAAACCATAGTTTATTGTCCCACGAATGTATCTTAAGACATGCTTTGCAGCTATCTAATGCTCTTGTCTTGGTTCCACCTGAAACTGACTTAATGTATTTACAGCAAAGCAAATGTTTGGTCGAGTATTTACCAAATACATCAATGATCCAATTAGCCGTCGATATAGAGATGGATCTACTGGATCAGAATATGGAACTTTCACTTTTCTTATATCCGCATTCATAGGAGTGTCCATGGACTTACAGTCCATCATTCCAAACTTTTGAAGGAT
>JZKD02S2211614.1:750840-787696 GCA_000966675.3 Picea glauca
TCTTCAATGGCTCCGTTGAGAAAGGTTGTCTTTACATCCATCTGGTGTAGATTCCATCCCATGGAAGCAACAAGAGATATAATAGTTCTGATGGAGGTATATCTTGCCACTGGGGCAAAGGTTTTGTCATAGTCTTCTCCCTCCTTTTGGGAGAACCCTTTGGCCACGAATCTTGCCTTATATTTATCCATGCTTCTGTCTGCTGCATGTTTGATCTTGTATACCCATTTTGAAGTTACAATTGATTTTTCTTTAGGTCTGGGTACAATTTCCCATACTTCATTTCTCATAATGGACTGGTGTTCTTACGCCATAGCTTCTTTCCATTGTTCCCTTTTAGCTACTTCTTCAAATGTAGTAGGTTCTTCATCTAGGATCTTTGTCATGTATGTTGCATAACTAGAGAATCTTTTCGGTCTTTTAGTCTTCCTGGATGTTCCTTCTAGAACCTTGATACTTTCTGCGTCTTGTAAGGTGGCTTCAAGCCAAGCTGGTATTTTCTTGTTCTTTGGTATATTATCTAGATTAGCGTTCTCACATATCTCCATAGGATGATCAGGTTGATCCTTTTCGTTATTTTCACCTTCTGTGTTTTCATTTAGTTCTTCAATTTCTTCTTCTTCTATAGTTTCTTCAATAGATTTTCTGAAGGCCATTCTTTCATTGAATGTTACATCTCTACTTAATTCTATCTTGTGTTGATCTAGAATATATATTCTGTAGGCTTTGGATGAATCACTATATCCTACAAATATCCCCTTCTTTCCTGAGGGTTCTAGTTTATTTCTTTTATGTTTGGGAATATGAGAATAAACTTGACATCCATATATTCTTAAGTTTTCTACCTTAGGTTTCTTACCCGAGAATGCTTCTTCTGGTGTCATGTCCTTCAATATGCGATGAGGGCTTCTGTTCTGCACGTATATGTTCGTCATTGCTGCTTCTCCCCATAGAAACATGGATAGATCTTGATCGTTCAATAGGGATTTTACTGTTTCTTCGATAGATCTATTCTTTCTTTATGCTACACCGTTTTGTTGAGGATTATGAGGAACAGTTAGCTCCCTCCTAATCCCTGCTGATTTGCAAAATGCAATGAACTCCTTCGAGGTGTATTCTCCTCCATTATCTATTCTTAATGTCTTGATCTTCTTGTTCGTAAGGTTCTCTATTTCTTCCTTTAATTCTTGGAACTTGCTGAATACTTCATCTTTTGACTTCAGCAGGTACAACCACATCTTCCTTGAATAGTCATCTATGAATGTTAAGTAGTAGAGTGCTCCTCCTAAAGATTTGACTGGCATTGGACCGCAAACATATGAGTGTATTAGATCTAGGGTTTCCTTAGATCTGTTGTTGCTGCTTGGGAATGGTTTCTTAATGTTCTTCCCAAGGGCACATCCCTTGCAAATTCCCTCGTTTGTAGACTTCAATTCTGGTATCCCTTCGACCATCTTCCTGAGGAAAGGTAATGCTTGATAATTGATATGAGTGTACCTTCTATGCCAAATCTCATTAGGGTTGACTTCATCATGTACTAGGGATTCTTCATTTCGTTCTAGTAGTCTGTATAGATTCCCTTCATGTCTTCCAATAACCCTAGCATCTTCTATGCTGGAATCTTTATGCCATGATAAAACCTTTTTATCTATGAAGGCTATTCGGTTTCCTTTGTCTTCTAAACATGATATTGATACAATATTCTTTTATAAACCAGGTACATATAGAACATTGCTTAAGTGAACATGATTACCTTATTCCAATTTGATTGAGGCTTGTCCAAATCCTTCGACGGGGTAGGTGCTTTTGTCTCCAAGCTCCACTTTGTACGATGTCTTTCTCTCATTTATATCTGAGAGTCTAGATTGATCTCCCGTCATGTGCCTAGAAGCTCCACTGTCGATTATCCACATATCATCTTCAATTGTCTCGGTAAGTGCTGAGTAATGTAAGAGACTAATTGTTTCGCACATGTATTCGGTTGACTGATAACTAGTCATGCCTTGATCCAAAACTTCAACTGCGTCTTTTCTCTCTTCTGAGAAATTCAATAGGTGCACTCAGTTAGGGCGCATCTGGATCTCTTCTCCTTGAGCGAGATGCTCCATCACAAGGTGTCGGATCTGAGAATTAGGGTTTCTGCAACTGCTACTGCTAGTAACCCTAGCTGCAATTCTTTGGAAGATGCTCCTGCTAGTAACCCTAGTGGAAGTTCCTCAATGAGCTCAATACCTAGCGGTTATGTTTCCTTCCAGCGTTTTAGGCTGACTGAAGGGTGTGTGGGCCCATAACCTGTTAGAATATAAAGGATTGTGTGCTTGTTTTACCACGACGATACCCTCGTCTCCCAACCACAGGCCGAAGCCTCCCTTCGAGCACCTTGACCTTGACCGAGAAGAGAATTCTGGCTGCAATCTATAGCCAAGAGAGGCTAAATGCACCAAGAAAAAGAATAGAAACAAAACTTAACAGATGATCCCACCCAGAACTAGCGCACCACTTTCCCCAGAGACCTGCGCACAAAACTGACAACTGCAATGTGCACAACTGGCTCTGCAATTCTGAGAGTGTGTAATAATGAAACTAGCGCCCTGTATTTATAGTGGACTGGCCAGTCTAACTAGGGCCGACCTGAGCAGTCTAACTGGACCGACTTCTCTTTCTGGGCATCAATAAATTCAATATAAATATATTTGTTCAGCCGACAACCTGTCTAGGGTTTTCTTCAATTCTTTGCTTCCTTCCGGAGAATTCTAATATCATCATAGGTCATCATAGAGGTCCATACCTCCCGAAGCTACCATAATATTAACAAGGGGTACTCTTATTCCCCCTGAACCCCCCAATACGCAAAGGGGACAATTACAAAATCCATAACACAATAGCTTCGAAGCTTGCCTCGCAAGGAAGAGCTTCCACTCTTTTCACAATATAGGAGTCCCAATTCTCACAAGTAAAACACAATCAAATAAAAATTTGGCAGCATAATAGTGCTCAAAAGTTTTGATCCCTTTTTTCCCTTCTACAACATTTGTTTTATAGAAAATTTCTCACTCACACCTGTCCTCATGCACAAATAAATAACTTTTAATAATTTAACTAAAGTATTATTCACCCACTACATGTGTCACACTCTCCTCAAGTTGCACAAGTAATTTATCTTTTTATTTGATTTAAAAGAAATTTTCCTTCACACTCCCCAAGGTGTTCCTATTTTTCCTCTTAGTTTTCTCTTAGTTCCCCAATCCCTCATTTAAATGAGTGTCTCCTAACTAGATCTTAGTTAGAGTTGGATTAGGAGTATTCTTCTAGTTAGACTAGTGGTAGATTGACTCAATATTATATTCTATGTACACCCATTCTGTCAAGTTATTATTTTTTCTAATTAAAATCCCTTTTTATTAATTTCATGCACATATGTGCATTTTATCAAATCTTTAGATTTTACTTACTTTTTCCTAGAAATTGATTTATCTCAAATCTTTAACTCATGTCATAATTCATTTAGTCCTTTATTTAAATTTAGACTTAGACTTAGTCTTAGACTTAGAATTAGAATTTTGTTAGGATTTATAATTAATAATCTATTGTTTAATAAATACTTTATTCTAACAAGGTCTAATCATCCCAATGTTTTCTAGGCCACCTAGGTTTATTTACTCAAGTTTCAATTGCATGGAATTCCCTTCAATATGCACCTCCATCCTCCAAGAGTGCCACTCGCATTTGACTTGTTTTGGAAGATTTTCTGACCCTTTGGAGTCAATACTCCATTTAGTCAACCTTGTTAGAGACTAAGAGCTTCTAAGGAATAATGAATCTTCCTTATTGTGCACCCCTTACAAATATTCGTGAGTGATTGTCTCATTATTCCCTCATGACATCGTGGACCACTCAAACTAGGTAATCCCTAACCTACAGTATCCTATTCAAAGTTGTCTCATTATGCTATGATAGGGACACTGCCACACCTCTCCCTCAATTATCTGGTTTTTTTGCATGACCCTTTACTCCTTATGTGAGTTGGATTCGTAAGCATATTCAAGCATGCATCCACTGAAAAAAAAAGTGTCAATAATTCATATACGCAAATCATACTAAAATCAATCATACATCACATGTGTGTAAAATGAAATTTTCAAATAAATACAATCCACTCCCTGACTATATCTGGACTCCATCGATGCCATCAACATCCTTCACCTGTCATGTTTCCTTCATACTCAAGAGAACTCATCAATAGAATCTTCCAATATATATACATCAGATTAACAATAAATTACAATACATCACCATCATCCTATATAAACCATAAGAGAAATGAAATCATAATATACTTTAACAAGATCACTTGCATGCAAGTGTCCTCAAATAATAAGTCAATAAAAGTGTGCTCAGTAGAACAGGATGTTACATACACTCGTCTTGTTTTAAACTTCATCCTAAAGTTTGTACAGTATATAAAAGCAAGTAAATAAATGTATCTAACATATATCTATATGTCTAATATATAAAAATAGTAAGTAAAATATTGACGAATCTCCAATGAGTCCTCCTAGGTAGCTGAGTGTGGACTATAATTGTCCCACTGGACCTTGACTTGATCAACTGTTCGACACCATAGTTTTTGAATGCGATGGTCCTGAATGTGGATTGGCTCCTCCATGAGAGAACCCTCGTATGAAACCTGCAAATAAATAATATCAATAACATGTGAAGGATCACTAATATAATGTCTCAAAACAGATACATGAAATACATCGTGCATATGCCTCAAAGAATCAGGGAAGGCTAGTCGATAAGACATAGATCCTTTCTTTTCCACAACATCGAAAGCTCCCATAAACCTAGAAGATATTTTAGCACCCTTTATGTTGTCAACCTCCCCTCCAACTCCTTTGGGGCTGATGCAACCTCCTGGTCTAGGATCATTGAAGTCATCAAACCGACTGGTTCGTCGAGATCCTTATGGAACCGATTTAACTTAACACAGGCCCTTTTTCTTCCTCGACACCCACTATGGGACACCTGTGGACCCTATCCTTGAACTTTTAACTCTTACTCCAACAAGCACTATCTCTCAATTCTAAGCTCCTCCCTTGATGTCTCCATAGTCTGTGTTCGTGGGCCAACTCCGTTCACAATCCCCCACTTCGGGACTTTCACAAGATCTTTCCTCCTCCCTTTCTTGATTTTTGAATCAGTGAATTATTTGGGACCAGATACGATCCACGTTTCTCTGGCGATCAACGACTATGATCGACTTCACGAGTCCTCCTCTCGGGTATTCCCTCCTGTACTTTTTCAGACTGCGTCATTCTCTACCATGTGTCCTCTGGATCAAATGGTCCAAAATGAAACTGCTCTTCGTGACTTGGCGAAGATATTTGTTTTCTCTCGAAAACCCTTTTGAATTTCATGTTCCCAAACTTCTCGATATTCTGCCACCTATCCTCTCCTCAACGATGGATGATTTCTCCGCCTTCGGGGCTTCAACAATTCCTCAACTCCTTTGCACACTTAAATAAAATTTACCTTTCGAGACTTAGGCTATTCTCGAAATACCTTCTGCACTCCTTGCACAAATCTGTGCAACTCTCCTATGTCTCTACTGCACTTGAAAACCTTCAATGTTCTCAGTTCCCCGCGAGTTTCTCATGCCCTCCTGGCAACTTCTCACCCTTCTTCCTGAGCTTTTAATATGAGATTAAAACACCTTATGCGCACTCCTTGCACTTGGATTAGTTCTTTGATAGATTCTCCCTTGGCCTTATGGAAAGGTTTAAGGCATCTACTTTCCCTTGTCGGCGCACTTCTTCCAAATCCTTCCTTCACCATAATGTTCATAAATTCTGGGATGCCCTCCTGGCAGAGTGTCTCAGAGTGTTCAATAACTCTAAACTGTGCCTCTCCCTACATAGTCTGTCTTTCCAAGGTACTTAACCACCTTGAAATGTCTCCCTGAGTCTGTAAATTAATTTGGTGTGCCCTCCTAGCAGCTTCTCTTCTGACTCCATTGAGTTCAGACACACACCCCTTGTGTCGGCTCAAAAAGTTTCCCCTCTTTGTCGTGCACTCCTTTCACTTAGTTTAGAGAACCAGACTTCACTTAACACACTCTCGTATAGACAACAGTATCCCTATCCTTGGATATGATTTCTAACATTCATCTACAATTCAAATGCATGTAAAATACATTCATAACACACCACCCATTTAACAGAAAGAAAGAGGAAAAAATGTCATTTTTTATTAATGGTAGAACGTCAAATTACAATAGTAGAGTCCGAGTTGCAACTGAGTCTCGGCTCTCTACATTTCTCTCCCTACAACATAACTTATCTAACCCGACCAACCTAACCAACAAACCCAACCTCTACTTTTCTTACAATACAAATATTTATACAAGAGGGGCTCAATGAGCTTCCCTCGCAAGCTAATTTAGTGGTGTCAAATCACCATTCAAACACCTATCTAATGGATAGATTACAATGATGGAAATATGATCCAAATCAGGTGCAGATCCCTTCTCCTGTTACCCTATTAATGGCGACCTTATCTCTAGCTTGTGAGAAAGAACGATTTGGCTCTTCCAGCTTGTCTTCAATTAATGCCTGGATCACACCCTGGATTCTCGAGGAAAAATGAGAGGACAACGCCTCTCATTCCTTGAATGCACACCATGCATGTTAATTAGTTGGTGCATGATGAGGTGGAGAAATGATCCTGCATCACTTTCCAAACTTGATCGAACGCTTGTGCAATTTTACCCTCAAGAATACTATGTCACCATCTTCATAACTACGATCAACGCGATGTGCATCAGCATAACTCTTCTATTGATATTGTGCTTATTTAATCCTTTGTCTTATTGATTTCATCTGTTATTCCATTTCTTGAATTACTTTTGTTCCTATTAGGATCCTATCCTCAATTCTATCACAACTCAACGACATCTGACACGGTCACCCATAAAGAAACTCAAATGGTTCCATTTTAATCATACTTTCATAGTTTTTGTTGTATGCAAACTCTACTAGTGGAAAGAATTCTTCCCAACCTTTTCGTTGGTCCATTACATACATATGCAACATATCCTCCAAAATATGGTTTGTTCTCTTTGTTTTCCCATTTGTCTCAGGGTGATATGTTGTACTGAAATTAAGTCATGTTCTCAAAGCCTCTTGGAAACTGGTCCAAAACTTTCTTGTAAACATTGATCCTTGATCGAATATGATCCTTCTTGGTACTCCATGTAATCTCACAATATCCCTGAAAAATACTCTTTCTAGGTCTGGTGCCTGATACGTCGTATGTACTGGGATAAAGCGTGCACTCTTCATCATAGTATCAACTACCATGAAAATTGAATCACGCCTCCTTGCCATTAGCAGCAATCCAACGATAAATTCCATCAAAATGGCCTCCCATTTCAATTCCAGAATAGAGTGTGGTTGTAGTTATCCTATTGTATGTCTATGTCCATCCTTCACTTGCTGACATTCTAGACATCTTTCCATGTAACTGACTATGTCCTCTTTCATTCCCTTCTAGAAGAATAAAGGCTTAAGTTCTTCCTTCATCTTCGTGACTCTCGGATGAGCCATGTACACTACTCTGTGAGATTCGTTCAAGATCAAATTTATTAATTCATCATTAGGCGGTACATAAATTATTCCATTAAATATCAGCAATCCATCGTTGTCTAATGAATAGCCTTCATACTTCGGTACGATCATGGTATTTTTTCCAATATTATTCTTACCATCCTTGTACCAGTCATCATCTATCTATAAAGTTAGAATCTTTTCTCGAAGATTCATCTTAAGTGATATTATCGAGAATATGCGTGGTCTCCGACTCAATGCATATACCACTCATTTCATTGTTCCTTTAATGTAAGTAATCTCAAACTCATATTCGTTAAGTAATTCTGACCAACTCCTGTGTCATGCATTCAAGTCATTCTGTGTGAAAAGATGTTGCAACCCACAATGAATTGTCTTTAGTTCGAATTTTCGTCCAATCAAATAATGTCTCCAAATTCTCAGTGTATACACAATTTCTAATAACTCCATGTCATGTGTTGCGTATTTCTCCTCATGCTTTCTCAATTTCCTTGAAATGTAAGAAATCACTCGACTGTCTTGCATCAAAAATCCGCCTAAACCTTCCTTGGATGCGTCTATGCATACCAAGAATTATTTTTCCATGTTGGGGACCTTTAGTATCAACATTGTCTTCAACAAGTCTTTGATATTTTGAAAGTATTCCATGCATTTCTCAGTCCATATGAACTTCTTATTCTTCTGCAATTCCATGATCGGATTTGTTATCTTCGAAAAACCTTCAACGAATCGTTGGTAATATCCTGCTAAACCCATAAAATTGGGTACTTCTTGTACGTTTGTTGGTGTAGGCCTTTCCATAATAGCCTCTAACTTCGTTGGATCCACAATGATACCTTCACCAGATATGATATGTCCCAAATAATGAATTTTTGATTGGTAAAAAGAACAGTCCGATAGTATCCTGTACAATTTTTTTCTCGTATACATTGTAGGACCAATCTTAAATGTTTGTTATGCTCTTCTTTCATACGAGAATAAATCAGTATGTAATCAATAAATAATTGAAAAAACTTATCTAAGTATTCACGGAACACCCCATTCATCAAACTCATGAATACCCCCAGGGCATTTGTCAATCCGAACAGTAAAATTGTAAACTCATAGTGTCTGAATCTCATCTTAAATGCGGTCTTAGGGATATCTTCTTCTTTAATCCGTAATTGGTGATATCCTGATCTCATTTCAATATTTGAAAACATTGTTGCTCCTTTCATATGATCAAACAAATCATATATTCTTGGCAATGGGTACTGGTTCTTGATCATCACTCTATTCATATGACGATATTCAATACAAAGTATCCATGATCCATCCTTATTTCTCACGAAAATAACCGGTGCACCCCAAGGAGACACACTTGGACATGTAAGTCCCAAATCCAACAATTCCTTCAATTGCATTTTTAACTCCTACAATTCAGGAGTTGACATCCAATAAGGCATTCTTGCTATCGATTTAGTTTCATGTTTCAAGTCTATTGTAAACTCCAACTCTCTTTCGGTCAGTAAACCTGGTAACTCTTTTGGAAAAACGTCTGCAAACTCTTGCACTATATGAAGGTTTGTTAATCCTTATGCATTACCCTTTTCATTTATCTCTAAGATTTCATAAATATTGCATCCTCTGTGCATATTGTTCTATAGTTGTAGGGATGAAATAAACCTCAAGGACACTCTCTAGTTTCTTTGTACAATCACTTTATTCTTCCCCAAATAATATTTCAAACTTAATCATTTTGTTCTACAGTTAAGTATCGCATCATGCGATTCCAACCAATCCATACCAATCGCTATGTCATAAGATTCTAAGATCATGACATATAGGTTTACCTTCGTTACAAAATCTCCCAAGTTAATGCTACAGTTCGTAACCTTTTCTCCAACCTTATGTTTGGCACTCGATTCCATTTCTATGTATCTGAACTCATACTGCTTGACTACCTTTACCTTAATTCTCTTTAGCATTGCACTAGAGATAAATCTCTTTGTGGCACCTGGATCTATCAAAATGCTAAAAAATTTCTCAGTGATTGTACTTGATGCCTCGAGAACAGTGCAATGGTGTTCATCCTGGTGGTTGATCATTGTTTCATGTATCATGTGGAATTTTCCCATGTCTCCAAGTGTAGTGGGTCATGATTATCCAACTTCCTTGGCCTTCCCAATCGGAAAATATCACTGTTAATTTGGCTGTCCACACATCCAACATCCAGTCTTCGTTCAAGTTATTCTGGTCCCCGAAGTAGAAGTTATTATCCTAGTATTTTGTGATCATGGTCTATTATTTTGAACATGCCTAAAATGTTGTTGTTGTTGTTGCTATTGTTGTTTCTATGGTTCTCTATAATGAGTCCTCTACTAAGGAGTCCATCATCATGGTGTCGAGAAAATAGGTCCTCTACACATATATCGATACCCTGAAGTATGTCTGGTCTGTGTGTGATGAGTTTTTGCTCCTGATTTTATTTGTCCAGTCGGTCTAGAAGCAGTCTTACCCTAACCCCCATCGTTCAACTCTTCCTCATCTATGAGGGACTTCTAAACTGCATCGTGCAATGTTTGAGGCATTAACATCCTCACCTTGGCATGAATGTCGAAGTTAAGGCTAAACACAAACTTGTTTACCTTCAACCTCTATGTGTTCATATGTGTAGGATACCTAAGTAGCTGCATGAATCTGGCCTCATACTCTGACACCCTATGACCACCCTATCATAAGGTGTTGAACTCATTAGGTTGATGCTCAATGAATTCCTCAGACAAATACCTCTCCCAGAACCATTCCTAGAACATATCCCATGACACGTCTTCGACGACCATGTTTAGTTGAGGTAGAAGCATCTTCCACAAGATAAGAACACTCCCTTTCAGCTGAAATACCTCCATGTGGAATTTCTTGTTGGAGGTGTAATCATGAAGTGTGAAGCACATCGCCATGTTCTCCAACCATGCTTTGGTGGCTAAGCAGTCCAGGGCACCCCAAATCTCGAGAAATTTCACCTTCTTGAGTTATCTATGTATACTACTACTACCAGTTGGGGAACTTTTTGAACCCTCATTGAGAAAATATGCTCTACCCTCATCTCTATCCAAGAGGTTTATCAACACCTCTGACATCCTCTGAAAGGATCTCATAATACCTACCACATCCCCCACAACAACATGATCCTTCTTAGTGGTCGCTTCTTCTCCCTAGGGGTTAGACTCCTCTAGTGTGGGTACTACTGGAGGTGTCACACCTCTTTCCCCAGCACCACGTCGTCGCCCTCCCTTGCATCCTCTAACCATGATTACATGCATGCAAAATTTCTGAATTTAATTATTGATATAGTTTTTATCATTCAGTTAACAAAGTGGAAGGCATAACGGTCCAATTTAGCTGGGTTGAACCCGCCCTGATACCATATGTAACAACCCCTCTTTTACGACATAAAATTAAGTGAACACAGTAATATTTTTTTTAAGTACTTATTTAGAACACGTATTACATGAAACAATATTCATCATTACATACACATTCTATTTTCATTCATCTCAATGCACAAAAAGGTTTAGATACAATTTCAATGTTATTTAAAGATCTTCCACATGACATAAAGATAACATACAAAGTTTACCCACCCAACCTATCCTACAAGGTTAGGACCACCAAGACACATAATCAATGCTCGGTCTAGGATTCATCCAATTTATTTTGACCATTTAAGGTCTCAGGACTGGTGACTGTTCTGAGGAACAAGGAAGTATATAATTCCCATAAATTCAATATATTCTGAATTTTAACTAGAATTACTAACATTATTAACTACAATTTATTTAAAGAACACAAAAAATCTGGTAACATGGTCACCACTTACATAATGCAATTGTATGTTATTGCAATAATTCATTATCTTACTATTTAAAAGAATAGGAGGAAATTCAATAATATCATGAAATAAGATTAACAGTAACAACCATAAACCCTTAAGTAGGCAATCTATCAATAATGACATTTTCAACTTTACTCAAGTTTACTTGAAAATAAGAGAAGAGAAAATCTCGCAATCTTGGGAGAAGACTGTATGCTTGCTTCAAATTTTCTGAACTAAAAGATACTGTGATGATGTAAAAATGTGTCTCGATGTTGTCTTTTTTAGAGAAAGAGTTTAAAATTATGTTTTAAGTTCCTAAGTTTCTCTTCTTAAAGTCATAGTGCAAAGTGTGCACAGTGTCAACACAAGGAGTGTGCAGACGAAACTTTTGAAAGTCCAATTTTAGGAGAATTAGTGCAATGTGTGCATAGAGCCCACTCAAGGTGTGCAGAGACCTTGATATTTTGAAGTATGGAAGCTTAGGAGAGATAGTTTAGAACTACACAGAATAGGCACAAGAATTGTGCCTCTACACTGTGCGGAGGCAATACAACAAATTTTACAATGAAAGGACAAACTCCAACTTTTTGGTTACCATAGTTTCATGGAGAAGGGTCAGAGGACCCAAAGAAACATTTATTTATTTTTGAAAATATTTAGGAAGCTAAGAAGATCACGGATGAAAGATACAAAAGTAATGCAACTTGCAATCACATTTAGAGACCGTGCACTAGAATGGTATATGGGCCTCACAGTAAACATTCCACAAGGAGCACCTACAATCATCACATATTTAAATAAGGCACTAATCAATGAATTCCAATGACCAAGTTCAGAATACTAGTACATGAATGAAATGACAGAAATCAAATAGAATCTAGGAGAGTCGGTTTTGGAAATCGACCAAAACTTCAAGCGATTGGAAGGTAAGTTGAAACACCCCATCAAAAATATGCAACATAGGCACCTATTCATTAATTCATTATTGACACTTATTAAATATTCATTGAGGAAACAAAAGTTACAGACTCGGGATGATGCTCTGCAATAAGCCTTGAAATTGGAAGAAAAATAGTATAAACATATAGATCCAACTATAGAAGAGCTGAGAGTAGATCTCAAGAATATGAAATTTCTATTGAATCAGAACAAAGGAAAGGAAAAGAGGGAAGTTATATGGTGTACCTTATGCAGAACAGAAGGACATCATAAAAATGAGTGCCCAACATTTGTGCAGTACCTGGGATCAGGATTTTCAAAATATTTAGAACACATGGACATGATCCCTATCATTGTCCCATGATGCAATAGTATCAAAATGTACTAAGAGTACATTTTTCAATTTCTACAAGTCTGTAAAACATGGATACAAGGATTGCAGAACTTTGGAACTGATGAAGGAAAGAACCTCATATTCTTATAGGATGCAGGTTGAACCAATGACAGTTCCACCTATGCAACAGTATAATAAAACTCAAAATTTTATAGCTCCACCATAGTATAATAATGCGCAACATTATAATCAGGTACCACAGTATGATACATGATGCACAGAAAATCAAGGAAACAAAGGAGGATTCAGAGGAGGAAGTCATGGAAGAGTAGGATTTGGAAGAGGTAGAGCACCAGTAACCTGCCAAAATTGTCAGCAACCTAGAAATTATGCAAGGGATTGTCCACTACCACCAACAACATGCATGTACTTCCACATAGAATATCATGATACCAAATATTTTCCTACACTTCAGACAAGGATATAAGAAAAAATAATTCAAAATAACTAGAATGATCAATGGATTGTTGCAGAAACTAGAGAAGATGATGGGAAAAAGATTAACATAGTTACTCAAGGAGGAACCAAGACAAGAGTAGATGAAACAATATAGAATCAGGACCAACACTAGTGGGTCATAAATAATACACCTCAAAAAAATTTTGATGCGTGCAAGGAAAAACCGACATTCAAGGAGGCCAGAAAATAAATTTTGAAGGAGAATATTGCTTCTACTTCGAATGCACAACCACGATATGATGTGATAATATATGATATGCCTCATATATTTGATGATACGATCAGAGATTGGTCTTCAAAAAAAGTATTTAATATAAGAAACCTTTTGGTGTCTTTCTTGAAGTTATTGAATGATAAAACATTTATACAAATGTTACAAGGTTTGTTAAAAAAATGCAATTTTGGAGAAGAGATACAACTAGAACAAAAGAAAGTAAATCGTGTCCATAGGAAGACAATGAAAAATAGAGATTTCATATTGAATGCAAATATTGGATATTCTAATATGGGTGATATCATATTATACTTAGGATCCGAAGTAAATTTTCTTCCTAAAAAAACATGGAAATGTATGGGGGAACCTACATTGGGATATTCACCTATTTAGCTGAAATTAGAAAACCAATATAGGGTGATACCAATTGGTATATTGAAGGGAATAACAGTGGATTTAGATGGTGTGCACACTATGGCAGACTTTGAGGTAATTGATATAGTGGATAATATGACACGTTATCCAACATTGTTTGGGCTGCATTGGGCATTTGACAGTCAGTATATCATCAACTTGAAGACTAGGAAAATGATTTTTGAATCAAGAGAATATAGAGTTATAGAACCCTTAGATCCTTTATAAGGTGAATATAAGTTGAACCAATGATAGAAAACTTCATCACATAAGAGATAAACCAATTATATAGAACTATAGAGCGTGAGGAATATTACATTAACCCAACAACATATGGAATGCTTAGCTGGAGAAGAATTAGTTCTTGTGCTTCAGATTCTGACACGGGACTGCATAACTAGTAAAAACACTTACATAAGATATCTATCAAAAGATGCATAAGATTGACACACTCGGTAATATGGGTTGGCATACAGGTAAGAGAACCTCCAAATTTTATGGTCAGAATGATTTAGAAGAATTTTTAACAAAGTTTGAGTTAGAAGTATTGGAAAATCAGAGGTTATTAGTTTTGGATATTTCCTTGAAAACAACACATGCATGTTGGTGGGGTATGCACAAAGATAAGATTAATGATTGGTATCAATGAAAAATATTACTACACACTAGGTTTGGCACATAACGAGAGAATAGATATATGGAGAAATATGATGGAGTAGGACAACCCAGAGAACATATAGATAAATGCATAACCCAATGGATACTGGTACCACCAGAATAATGTCCACATCACTTAATTCATACATTATAAGGAATCCCAAGGAATTGGTATATAGAATTGGAACTGCACAAAGGGACTATAAATTGGGAAGATTTGAAGTAGGATTTTGTGATCACCTTTTCATTTGAACGTGAGAATCCAGAGATAGATATAGAAATGAAGTTGGTAAAAGAAAAGAGATTTGAAGAACCTGAAGTTGAAATTGTAACATCTTATCAGAATCAAAATCATCAGACAGTTGCTACATTGTTACCACGTCGTAGAAGATGACCCAACAGAAGAAAACTCATGTGATATTCATATTACATAAGTTGAATGGGAAAGAGAATTATAAGGTTCACAGTTACTGTCAAAAGAATTTGTTTCACCACTAAAGATAAAGAAGGTAAATATTGGAACATAATAGAATCCAAAGATTTCAAGTATTAGTGACTATTGGGACAACCATATAGTAGAAATAATAAAATAATTATTGTGCAAGTGTAGTGACATGTTTCCAGGGACATTTTCAAAAATGAAAGAGGTAGCAGGAGAACTTAGAGAAATAAAGATCCCCTTGAGATCAGATTCCATACCAATAAGACAGAGACCCTATAGGCTAAATCCAGTATAGAAACAAAAAGTTAAGGCATATATTGATAAAATGTTAGAGGCAAGTACAATAGAACCTATTGAAGAATCTGAGTGGATTAGCTCTATGGTAGTTCAGGAGAAGAAAAAAGGGGGAATAAGGATCTTTTTGTACTTCATGAAGTTTAATGATGCATGTCTTCATGATCCCTTCCCTACTCCATTTACAGATGCAATATTGGAGAATGTAGGAGGACAAGAAGAATACTCATTTACTGATGGATTTTCAAGGTATCATCATATCATAATAGCATCAGACGATCGTCATAAGACTACATTTTCCACATAATGGGGGTCATATCAGTATACAATGATTCCCTTTGGATTGAAGAAATCCCCTGTTATTTTTTCAAGAGTAGTGGTAGTTGCATTTAAAGATTTTATACATAATTTTTTGGACAGTATTTAGTTTAGTAAAGGATCATGTGGAAATTTTAATATTGATGCTATAGATGTGTAGACAGTGTCAAATATATTTGAACATTAAGGAATGCATATGCAGTGCACCATTTGGAATTTTTCTAGGGCATGTGGTGTGTAAATAGGTTCTGATGGTTGACCCTGCCAAGATTGTTGTTATTGTTATTTTACCACCATCTAAGTAAGAGCACCAATTAAGAGATACACTTGGTCATATAGGATACTATATGAATTTCATAAATAGTTATGCACATATTACTGCACCCATGGAGAAATTGTTAAATAAGGATATCAAGTTTCAATGGAATGATGAGTGCCAACAGAGTTTGGACATATTGAAGGAGAAAATGATGACAACACCTATTCTAGTGTTTCCAAATTGGTCAAAAGAGTTTCATGTTCATGTGGATTCCTCTGCAATAGAACTTTGAGAAATATTAACACAACTACGAGAAGGTGATATAGATCACCCAATAAAATTTGCAAGTAGGAAACTTTCAGAGTCAGAACATAATTATAATACAATAGAAAGACAAGGTTTGGATATGGTGTATGCATTAAAAAATTTCAGTCATTATTTGTTAGGCCAACATTTTAATATGTTCATAGATCACTCTTCTCTTAGATACCTAGTCAAAAATCCAGTGTTGGGGGGGAGAATATGTAAATGGTTCTTGTTATTTCAATAGTTTGATTTTGAAGTAGTTGTGAAACCTGGAAGATTGAATGCAGGGCCAAATCATATGTTCAGGATAACTAATGGGGAGGAGCCAAGCAGCTTGGAGGACAATTTTCCTTATGCAAAAATATTTTTAGTGCATATTGTTGATGAATACGTTGTTGATATTATTGAATTTTTTAGTACAGGATTTTCCCCATAGGAGTACAATACTGTGTGAAAGAAGAATTTGGTGGTTAGAGCTGCGTATTACCAACTTATTACAAGGAACTTGTATAAACTAGGTGCAAATAATATTCTAAGGAGATTTTTCATGGAACATGAACATCCCATCATTTTGGTAGAAGCAGATGAAGGAATAGATGGAGGACACTACGAAGGAATGTCTACTATGCATAAGATATTACGTGTAGGACTATGGTGGCCAACAATTTCTAAGGATGCAAAGGAGTATTGCTAGAATTGTGATGTATGCTAGAGGGTAGGAAAGACATCCAAGAGGGATGATATGCCACTAAAACCTCAGGTAAATCTTAAAGTGTTTGGTAAATGGGAAGTAGACTTTGTAGGAACAATCAATCCACCAGTTAGAAGATCAGGGGAAAGATATATCATTACAATGATATAATATCTAACCAGATGGGTTGAAGAAACAACAATGAAAGATTGCAACACAGAAACTGTAGTGCACTTCCTGTTTGAACAAGTAATTACAAGATTTGGATGCCCTAGAATTTTGATGAGTGATTAGGGAACTCATTTTATTAATAGTACCATCCAGGAAATGACTAAATAATTGGAGATACATCATCAGAAGAGCACTCCATATCAACCTCAGGATAATGGAATAATGGAAGCATTTATTAAGATTTTGGAGAATTCCTTAACCAAGATTTGTAATGTAAACAAGGATGATTGGGATTTGAATATGCGAGCAGTAATATGGGCTTATAGAACCACATGAAACAAACTTACAGGCAAACACCTTTCATATTGGTGTATGGTTAGGAAACAATAGTCCATTTGGAGTATTTTTGATACTTAGTTTGTGCATTGAAACCATTACAAACATGACAAAAAGGGGCATAAATCAAGAAATATTGGCTCAACTAATGGAATTAGAAGAGGATACGATTATGGCTGGTTTCCATCAAGAAGTACAGAAATCAAAGGACGAATTTTGGCATGATAGAAACATTAAGAAGAAAAGATTTAAGGAAGGAGATTTGATTCTTCTCTATGACAACAAATACTTACAACACTGAGAAAAATTTAGGATGCATTGGTTAGGGCCATACGAGATAAAGTCTATCATAGATGGAGGTGTTGTGCAGCCATAAGATTTAGCAGGTAAAGAGATTCAAGGATTATTGAATGGAAGTCGAATGAAAATGTATAGGTACAGTCAACACAATAACCCTTAGTATTTCCAGTGCAACAAATTAGAGTGTACATCGTGTATATAGTAGGATTTAAAAGAACAAAAATAAAGAAAAAATTGGGAAAACAAGAAAAAGACAAAAACACGAAGTAAATGGATAAGTGTTTTGCATGCAGAGTTAGATGATACAGTGCGCAAAAGATAGTAAGTGGCATGAAAGTACAAGAATACACTATGCACCATAGAAATGTGTCAAGGAAAAAAAGCGTGTTGATACAGAAAGTGGTCGAAAAAGGGAAATGCAGTGATCGGAAAAGTATAGTGTGACAAAGAATTTATGGCATGACATATAAAAGAAAAAAACGTGAACAAGAAGACTCATTGTGACTTGGAGAAAATGAGAGTTAAGGAAGAGAAATCAGTGCGAGTAGGTGTTTTCAAGGTGTTTAGTGAATATTCATAGAAACCTTATTCAGAATTAGAAAAATGACACCACCAAAGGTCGGAGCTCCCGGTCGGATTGCAAGGATAACACATAGTTCCATGAGGTCGCCACAAGATACAACAGTCGATGGGGTAAACAATTAGCAGGAGGAAGTGGTGGATGTGGATGGAATTTCTTCACTAATGATTTATCTGGTTACTCCCAGGATTGTAGAAGAACAACAGCTTCCACCGACAGAGGAAATCAATGTTGATACATGGGGATAAACAAAAAACCCTAGTACAGAGAAGAACCCTACATAGCAACTTTGATTAAGAGCACCACAACAGATGGATGAGAACGATGAAGAACGAACATAGTTGGATGATCCCATAGAAAAAGTTGAGGTAGTGCCACACCCTATAGCAGAGCCAACACAACAGTCAAAGAACAATTATAGGTGAGGATATTATAGGAAAGAAAAACTCAGATACAAAAGAAGATGAGAAAGAAAACCAAGAAGTAGGTCTATCCACAGGAAAGAGAAAAACTAGGGAAAAGCATGTCACACCAAGAACACCAACCAAACATAAGTACTTAACACTGTCACTACCATAAATACCTGACGGAGTCAAAGCAGTTGGTGACCTGTTAGGTTCTGTGAACAAACTGAGGTATGTTGATCATGATGTGACAGACACCGACAAGCTCCCAGATTTTGCGCATCAATTTTATATGGAAAGAAAAGGAGCAGGTTCATTAGGGGATCAAGTTTTGGAGCCAAAATAGTGGATTGCAATACTTTATAACACATGGAACATGAACCTGATATATATTCCCCACTTTGGGAGGGGAAAGGATGTAAATTCCTGTGTTAAACAACTTTTGGCACTAGTACATGGAGGCATATTATGGATGGAGAGGCATGTCTCCATAGATGTAGACTTAATTGCATAGATCACAGGTTTACCAAGAGATGGAGAAAAACCATAGAACTATTTGGATGACAAGACAAAGGAAAAAACTTTAGAAAAGGAAATGAAGAATAAATATGGCACTGAGAGAGGGTCCCACGGAATAATCATTAACCGAATAAGTGAACCAACAATGAGATTGGCGACGGAATTTATTTCTTGTAAAATTTTGAGGAAGTGTCGCAAGGAGGAACCCCTTGCAGGAGTAATAGCAGCAACAACACAATGCGCAAAGGGGATTTTACTCAGCTAGGCTTCTTACTTACTAATTTTTTTCTTGGAGGATTGTAAAGATGCGCAGGATTTAGGAACAAAGTTTCATTATTCATGGTTGATTATACTAATAGCATTGGTCAATTGGGGAGAACTTAAATATAGTGTGTTTTTCCAAAGGATAGGGAAGTGTCATGTGGTAAAATATAAAACACTATGGCACACTTAAGATCCAAAGAAGAGGAAGTAAAATTCTACCACTTTTTCCATGTTGTTTAAAGAGATGCAGGGGAACTTGGCTAATAATTGGATAATACCACTAGAAGTGATGAGGGAGAACCAAGAAATCACATATTTTAAGGATTCCATACATAAGATGTGGATCCAAGCCAAAAGGGATCCTAAGAACGAGTGGCTACAGTTGAGGTACTGTGTCACTAGAGAGGAAGTGCAGTGGTCCATGAAATATTGGTATGAAGAATGGAAGGTTCCAGTGATTCCAAAGAATATACCAATATATAAGAAGAATGAACAGGTTGGCCCTTCAAAATAGTCAACTATCCCAACAACCAATACGAGGAAAGAAGCAGAGCATGCCAAAGAAATGTGAGGTAGTTAAACCATAAAAAAGACAAGGAAGAAAGATACTATCCCTAAGGTTCCAACTAAGGAAAAGGAGCACACATTGGAACCAAACGGAGGAACGCATAAGGAGACAAATATGCCCAGGCCAGAGGAAACAAGAGGTGGAGATCTCCTAGACTTAGAGATACCAGTTACAGTCGTGCAAACATAAACTCTACCAATGAAAAGGACAGTCTTTCATATAGGAGGGAAGCAAAAGAAATTGAAGGTGCACATGGGCATTCCCGAGCTCTCACTGAAAGAAGATGATGCAGAGTTAGTCGCAGATAAAGTGCAGGACTACACAACAGAAGCATGATATGATGCAGAGAAGCAAAGGGAGGAGATAGTCAAGAAGCTGATAGAAGTAAAGGATGCACTGGAGAAATTGAAACTCACTACAATGCAATAGAGAGAGCATTCACAACAACCCACTTTGCAGGAAAGAACAGTTCCATCGTGATACAAACCCCCCCATAGGGATTGCGCAACCTCACAGTCTAGGGTCGAAATAGAGAGGATTCGAAGTGGTTCTCAGGTCCTCACAGATCCCTTAGGATTCTTACCACAGGCCTTTTCTTCTCTTACTGAGTGAAAATTCATGTTCGCGAGGGTCTTCTTACTACAACAGAGTCATGAACATGACCTCGGGCCTAAAACCTTGGGCTTAAAATTTGGAAAGCAGTAACTTCGGTGCTCTAGAACTTTGTGGCTTCAAAATATTTACCAACAGCACACTCCAATTCTCCCGAATAGTCAAACTGGTGAACCATGAAGAGTTCAAGGATCAACGGTCCACACTCCTTTCCATGATATATGGATAAAAGGAACTCTCAGGATTCATGCTTCGAGACTTTATATGACTCCAAAAAACAATACCTTCAAACTAGCGAAGGGTCAGAATACACAGATCTAATGGTCATTTTTTACCTGTCAACAAACAGTCAGGATTGACTCTGGGATTCGAGACTTCTCCAACCTCAACCAAAAATTTATCCCAAATTTCTAAACTTTCGAAGAGTTCAGAGATCAACGGTCCACACTCTGTTCTAGATCCATGGTCTATATTTACTCCAAGATCTGGGGCTTCAATACTTTTCACACCAAAACAAATTTCACCCACAACCTTCTGGATAGCTAAATTCTGAATACTCGAAAATCTATGGAAATGTGTACCCAACAAATGATGGTGAGGATTTACTCTAGAATTCAGGACTTCAGGGAATTCTCTACTCTACATAACAAAAATCAATTTCTCCCAAAGTACTAAATCACTGAACCACTCGATGATCCAATGGATCACACTCTCCAAGTGATCTACGATGTAGATTCACTCTAGGACTTCAAATCTTTGGGTCTTTTTCCTCACTTACAACAACAACATAAAAACTGTCAGAGCAATGAAGTCCAAATGACTTTGGGTTTTTAACGACAACACTCCTTCTCTTTCATCCAAAGAGTGTAAGAGATTATGATATCTCCGAAACAGACCTCGTCCACTCGCCTAAAAGAAAAAATATTTCTCCTCTTGGAGACTTACTCTCGCTACTCCTCCTTGAGATTTTTCACTTAAAGCACTCAAACCTTAGTGCACACTTTGCGCTCCCATCCTAATCTTGGGACTTAAAATAAGTCACTTGTGCACTCCTTGTGCTATCTCTCCTCTGATATTGGGTCTTGGAAAAGTCACCTATGCACTCCTTGCGCTATCTCCCCTCTAAGATTTATCAACACTTAAGGAAGTTTTGACTATGTGCACTCTTTGCACTAGTCTCCCCTCTGAGATTTTATACTCCTGTGAGTACAGGCGCACTCATTTCGCTCTCTCTACGTAAACTTATGTTATCTCTCTTGAGCTATTTGAACCTGTAGATGGTTCATCCTCTGCACTCCTTGCATGGGCACTATTCACTCCTTGCACCGAGATTTCAGAAGAGGAATAATTGAAATTTAAATTAACATTAAGGATTCATTCAACCAACCATTTATATTCACACACACACACAAACACATAGAAAAAATAAAATAACATTTACCTAGTTACTCAAAGATAAGCAATCTAAGAAATTGAAAGCAATTTTCCTATTCTATATTCCTTCAGGTGATATTTACAAGGATTTTGACAGCCTTCAACAACTTTTTGCTTCTTTTTCCAGCAACCTCTTTTGGGAATAGATTACATTGATTTATAAATGAAGGGGTTTCTCGAGCCTTCCCTCCAGAATATTCTAGTGATTTTATATCATAATTAAAAGCCTCCTACCACTAATCTTATTATAACAAATGAACAATTACATTCTATATATGAGTCGGTGCTCAAAATATGTACAATCCTACAGGAATTAAAATAAATTGCAATCTCCTAGAGAACATACAATGGTTGTCGCTTCAAGATCTCATGGGATCTTTAATTATCAATATTCAAAAGTCAAAGTGGCATGTCCTCCTTGGAATCCAAACTAGTTAAGTGTGTTGTTCTTGATGTTGAGTCGTCCTCCATCTTGCCTCATTAAATGATGAAGGTGATGTTCCTGCATCATACTCCTCTGGAAAAAATATTCATGGAATCCTGTCCATTATATCCTCCACTCTCTTTCCATGCTTATGGATATCTTTTGCAGTTATCCAATTGGCATCTTCTTCTGGGTGATTCTCCCATTTAACCAGATATTCATAGTAAAATTTCCTCCTGAATTTCTTATCAATTCTCTGAGCTAAGATCTTTTCTATCTATGGATTCTCTGTTATGGGCATATGTCGCTTCCATTGAATCTCCTCTTGATCATATTTCCCTTCTGTGTCATCCATCTTTTAAGGGTATAAGTATGATACATTATATATTGGTTAAATTCCAATGTCCTCTGGTAGTTCAATCTCATAAGAATTTGTAGCAATTTTTCTGAGGATTTTACAAGGTTCTATCTTCTTCATATTTAGATTATTATATTTCCCTCTTCAAAACCTTTCCTTCCTTAGGTCTTCCAAGAATTGATCTCCAATATCAAAATTCACCTCTTTTCTTCTCTAGTCTATTATGTTCTTGTATCTCTGGCTATTATCCTATAGGTGTCCTTTGATTTGATCATGCAACTTCTTCATTTCTGTAGCAAAATCCTCTTCTCCTTCACTTCAAAATTTAGTTTGTTCCAAATCTCTCTGATGAAAATCCTCACACCTCCTAGGGGCTCGCGCTACCTCTCAGTCTAGGATCGTTCACACAGGAGATGAATTATCTCTTGGATCCCTGATGGATTCTCTCTAATGTACATAGACCCTTTAATTTCCTTTAAGTGCAGGTCTGGACAAAACTCATTGGGCACTTTTCTCTAAGCCCCTTTTTCCTTAGAATCAAGCCATCAGTGCTAGCCCCTTTTCCTCGATGAAAATCGCATATGACCACAATATAGAACCGAGCACTTAGCTAAAAGGTGATAATTGGAGCTTCGTTACTCCAACACTCCAGAACTTTGAGCTTCATAAGATTTATCGACAACACACTCCAATTCTCTCGGGCGTCGAACTGGCGAACTCCTGAAGAGTTCAGGGATCAATGATCCACTCTTCACCCCTTCATCTACAGCTGAGGTAAAATATGGAATTTCGAGCTTCAAAGTTTCTCGACTCCAACACACGCTACCTCCCGGATAGCTGAATGTCGAATTAAAATCAACGACTCACACTCCTCCAACAACCAACAACTGTGATTAACTCCAGACTTCGGGCTGAGGGTTTCCTTGCTCCAATTGACCACCAAATTCTCGAATTGTCTAACACTGAATGGGAGAAGGGAGAATATCTATGGTCCATGTTTAACCATCAACAAATGGTCAGGATTGACTTTGAGCTTCAGGACTTTGGGACTTTCCGTACCAGAAAAACTTTCACCCACATTCCTCCAGATAGACAAATTTTTGAATACTTGGAAATCAATGGACACATGTACCCAACAACCAACGATCAATATTTACTTCGAAATTTGGGACTTCGAGAAATTATCCACTATGTGAAACAACACCCAATTTCTCTCGGAGTGTTGAATCATCGAACCACTCATGGATCCAACAAATCACTCTCTCCCAGTGATCTACGATATAAATTCACTCTGGGACTTCGAGATTCGAGGTTTTTTCCTCACTTACAACAAATGAATTAAAACTGCCAAAGCAAGAAAGTCCAAAGGACTTGGGGGTTTAACAGTCACGATGCTTTCCTTGATCTAATGGTTGTGAGGGATTATGACTTCTCCCAAACATATATCATTCTCTCTCCTTTAAACAAAGATATTTATCCTCTTTGGGGACTTACTATCACTATCTTTCCTTGAGCTTCGTCACTTGAATGACTTAAACTCTAGCACACACCTTGTGCTTCCCTTCTCAGCTTTGTCACTTGAAGGACTCGAACCTTGGCGCACACTTTGCACTTCCCTCCTGAGATTGGGAATTAAAGAACTCTCATGTGCACTCTGTGCGCTATCTCTCCTCTAATATTGGGACTTGTAAAAGTCACCTTCAAACTCCTTGCACTATCTCTCCTCTCATATTTTTCAATACTTAATGAAGTTTTGACGCTATGCACTACTTGCACTAGTCTCCCCTCTGAGATTTTATACTCCTGTGAGTATAGGCACACTCCTTGCACTCACTCTGCGTAAACTTATGCTATCTCTCCTAATCTTGGGACCTTTTAAAGTGACTCGTGCACTCCTTGTTCTTTCTCTGTGTGGAATCACACTATATCTGTTGAGCTTGATATATCCTTGAACTAAGTACTTCACACACTCCTTGCGCTAACTCTCCCTTGGGATTTTACATTGCTATGAGTGTATGCACACTCCTTGCACTATCTCTTTGCACTCCTTTCACTATCTCTTATGATCTTATGAATGGTTCTGGTGTGCCCACCTCGCACGCTCGACAGATTTCTTGTGCACTCCTTATGCTGGCTTCTCAGAGTTTTACAACAACTCTGGTGTGCACTCCTTGCACTAGACTTGAGAGCCCATAAAACTCAAAATTCACATAGATAGGGAATTCTATCTATTCTTGCAAAGGGGGAATAATTTCATTCATGGAATTCATAACCATGCATGGTAAACATTCATAAACACATGCTCATTCACATAGAAGACACACACAAAGATTCATATGTAAAGAAATCTTTTTTTTCTATTAAGTCTGATTTTTTTTTACAAGAGTATACAATGGTTACAGGACTGGACTTCAACATAGTTTCATTTCTTCTCTCCTCTCCTCTCTCTATTCTAACAACTTTTAACTACTTTTAAACAACTACTAACAACATAGAATATATTGATTAATACAATATTGTCTTCTCGATCCTTCCCTCCAAACTAATCTAGTGATTTCATATCATAATTAAAATCCTCCTACCATTAAGCTTATTACAATAAATATTCATCTACAATCTTCATGTATGAGGCAATTGTCAAGATCTATACAAACTACGGCCCATTAAAGGCAACTGACACTTACCCTTTAATAATAAAATGGTTCTCTCTTCTTCGATCCTTACAAACTTTAATTACATTAAATTTTGAGATTTAAACCCAAAATGAGAAGGTTGGTGCTTCTCTCTCCTTGGGATCTTCTTCATCCATGTGTGTTGCTGCATTGGTTGTTGATGTGTTGTTGAGTAGGAGTGATGCTCCTGGATCACTCTAAATTATGAAATTTCTCTTGGATGAATTATGTATACTATCTGGAATAGAATATCACCAGTGCTCTTGTTTGGTGAGTCATTATATGAAAACTCCACTTGAGTAAAAATTTGATCCCACTGACTGTTATGTTCAGTTACCAAAATCCAAGTTCAAAAATTTCACAAGCTTATATTCACTACCTCAGTTTTTCCATCTGTTTGAGGGTGATATGTTGAACTAAAAGACAAATTTGTTCCCAACTTATTCCACAATGTCCTCAAAAAATGTTCCAAAAAATTTGGTATCTCTGTCTGAGACTATACTCCCGGGTAACAGATGCAATCTCACAATATCTTTGAAAAACAATTTATTTATGTGGGTTGCATCACTATTTTTGTGACATGGTATAAAATGTGCCATTTTTTAAAGTATGTCAACCACCACAAAGATTGAATCATTTCCCCTCTAGGTTTTTGGAAATCCGAGAAAAAAATCCATACTTATAGCATCCCATGACATTTGTGGAATAGGAAATGGTTGATACAATCTTGTGTTCTGCTGCTTTCCTTTAGCATATTGGAAATTTCTACATCTGTTCACAAATTTCTTCACATTAGACCTCATGCCTGGACAATAGTATGAAGGACTCAATTGTGCATATGTTTTATCATGGCCAAAGTGTCCAACCAATCCTCCACTACATTTCTCCTTTAAAACATTTCCCCTAATTATGCATATTGGGATACACAATCAACTTCCTTTGAATAATAATCCTTCTTGGATCATATACTCAATCCATTGATTTATATCCCCTAACAAAGGATTTTCACATGCTTCGTAAGATTCATTTAATTATGGGTCTTCCTGGTACATCTCCTTGTCGTGTTCAAATACCAAAGTCTCCACTTGGAATTCATGCAAGATTAAACATATCTTGCTCAAAGCATCTGCAACTTTCTTAGTACTCCCACTAATATACTTAATGAAAAAAGTAAAATTCTACATGAATTGTACCCATATGGCATGTCTCTGGTTCAATTTCTCTTGTCTGGTTATGAACTGAAAAGCATGATTGTCAGTATACAAAATAAACTCCTTTGGTATAAGATAATGTCTCCACTTTTTCAAATCTTTAATTATAGCATAAAATTCCTTGTCATGTGTTGAATACTTCTTCTTAGCATCATTCAGTTTCTCACTGAAATAAGAAACATGATTATCATCTTGACTTAAAACTGCACCAATGGCCACTCCACTTGCTTCACATTTGACCTGGAAAGTATTCTTAAAGTCTGGCATAATTAAGATAGTTTGTTCTGTTATATTTTCTTTCAACACTCTAAATCCTTTCTCAACTTCTTTTGTCTAGTCAAAAGATCCAGGTTCCTTTTTTATATTATCTAGTATGGGTGCGCAAATACTATTGAAATTCGTAATGAACTTTCTGTAAAAGCTTGCTAAACCATGAAAACTTCTTACCTCAAACACACTTCTTAGAGAAGGCCACTCTCTTATATCCCTCACCTTTTTTGGATCCATATTCAATTCATAGAAGAACATTTCTTCAAATTCACCAACAATTTTTTTTGCTGCAACCTTCTCAACACCATCTTCAAGTGTATTAAATGATCCTCTTTGGTCTTACTGAAAACTAGAATATCATCTAAATAAATGATCACAAACTTCCCAATAAAATTTTTGAGCACTTCATTCATTAACCTCATAAATGGACTTGGAGCATTCGTTAAGACAAATGGCATAACAAGCCACTCATACAATTATTCATTTGTTTTGAACGTTGTTTTCTATTGATATCCCTCTTTCATTCTTATCTGATGATAACCTCTCTTCAATTCTATCTTGGAAAAATAACTAGCTCTACTCAAACAATCCATTAAATCATCCATTCTGGGTAAAGGATATATATACATGATGGTTATCTTGTTGATGGCTCTAGAATATGTGCACATTCTACAACCTCCATCCTTCTTCGGAGTCAACACAGTTGGTACTTCACATGGGCTCAAGATTTCTCTTATCAGACCATTATCCAACAACTCTTGGACCTGCTCCTTAACCTCTTCATTCTCCTAAGGGGTTAATCTGTATGTTTCTTTGATTGGAAAACTTTCTCCCGAAATAAGGTCAACATGGTGACTGATACTCCTGATGGGTGGTAAAGTATGAGGTAAATCATCCACCACAATGTCAACAAAATCATCCAATAACTCCTAAACTTTCATAGGAAAATCACTCATAGAATTGTTTTTAAGGATGACTCTCAGCTTACCTATAAAAAAAAACTTCATTTCCTAGTCTTTCTTGACTTCTTTTAAGAGATCCTTCCCACTCATGAGAAGAATACTAGGACTAGCCTCCTCTTTGACTCCCTTACATTCGAATGACAACAAAATATGTTTACACCCATTTTCTCAAGGGTATCAGTATTACTCCTCCCATCATGTATGATATTATTGCCATATTTCCAAGGTATCCCCAAAAAAATGTGACAAACATCCATGGGTATGACATCACATAAAACTTCATCCTTATAACTACGAATTTTAAACTCAACTTTACACTGTCGTCTTACCATGACTTGATGTCCTTTCTACAACCACGACACCCTGTATGGACTCGTATGTGATGTCGTCTCCAAATTTAGATTTTCCACCATCTATGTGTATACTAAGTTGTTAGTGCTCCCACTGTCTATGATCACCTTGCATACTCTATCTCTAGTCTTGCAAGTAGTTCTAAATAAATTGTTTCTCTGGACTAGTTCTCATACCTCTTTTTCTATATTTACGAGAGTTTTCCTCATCATGAGTGATCTTCCTTCTTCAATTGTTGTTCCTTTCATATCCATCTCCACATTCCTCTGGTGTGCCTTAGAAATGTGATCTTCTCTAGCTCCTACATTCTTCTTTTTATGACATTCCCAAGACATGTGCCTTGTTTTCCCACAAGCATAAAACTTCACTTCTCCTCCTCTGCCTCTTCCTTTACCTCTTGGAAAAGGATTCCTTCCTCTAGAGTACCCCCCTCTAGAAATTTCTCCTCTATTTGTTTGAATGTTAAATCCTCTAGATTCTCCCCTGGATTTCTAGTACTTCTCTTTGGTCGTTCCTCTTCCTCTATTAGGACTCTTCCCTCTGCTCCTCTGACTCTAATTCCTTGCCATTGTTTCTTCTTCCTTCAAGGATACCTGATAAGAATATTTTATGGTCCTCATCATTATCATACTAATCTCATCCTAGATTTCATACCTCAATCCATTAATATACCTAGCAACTTTCTCTTCATCATTCCCCCATGTCCTACTCTTATATTCAACTTATAAAATTCTTTAGTATACTCCTTAATAGAAAAACCTTTTTGTCTTAGATTCTGCAACCTTCTGAATAGATTCAGATGATAATCCTTGGGTATGAATTTATCCTTGAACTTATCTACCATTCTATCCCAACTCTTAATATAGGACTTACCTTTTCTCCTTCTGTCAGCTTGCAACTCCTCCCACCATAAAGATGCATGTCCCTTCAATCTAGTCACCACATGCTTTACTTTCTTCTCATCATCAATCTCCCCATGGTAAAAGTACTTATATAAAGAACTTACCCAGTTAAGAAATTATTCTAGATTCAAATTACCTTCATACATCGGGACTTCCATATTTTCTCTGGTTCCCAACTTGACAACAACTCTCAGCAATTTCTCCTCTGCCGCTTGTTCTCCTACAGCTTCTTCTTCTTCTATATCTTCAATTTCAGCTTCACTGACATCACTAGCCTATAATGTTTTCCTTTGTGTTGTTTCCATGGCGTCCAACCTTGCACAAAGTTGTCTCATTTCCTCCTCCATAGTTGCATTGACTAAAGGTCTCTCCATGCGTCTCCTTGGCGGCATGACTCTAAATATTTCTTCTCACATATATTATTTGTTCTTTGATACCAGTTGATGCAAACCCCCCCAAGGGATTGCATGACCTCCCAGTCTAGGGTCAAATTACACAGGATTCGAAGTGGCTCTCAAATCCTTATAGAACCTTTAGGATTCTTACTACATGCATTTTCTTCTCTTACTACGTGAAAATTCATGTTCTCAAGGTTCTTCTTACTCTAGTCAAGTCATACACGTGACCTTGAGCCTAAAACCTTGGGCTTAAAATTTGGAAAGAAGTAAATTTGACGCTCCAGAACTTCGAGGATTTGGAAGATTTACCAACCACACAATCTAATTATCTCAAATAGTCGAACTGGTGAACTCCTGAAGAGTTTAGGGATCAACAGTCCACACTCCTTGCCACAATATATGACTAGAAGGAAATATGTCACTTCGTGCTTCAATAATTTCTGCAACTCCAAAACACAATATATTCGAACTAGCGAAGGGTCAAAATCCACAGATCTGACGGTCCTTGTTTACCTCTCAACAAATGGTTAGAATTGACTCCAGGCTTCGGGACTTATCCAACCTCAACCAACAATTTCTCCCGAATTGTCAAACTATTGAACTTCCGAAGAGTTTAGAGATTAAGAATACACATTATGTTCTAGCTCCAAGGTCTAGATTTACTCTGGGCTCTAGGGCTTCAGGACTTTTCACACCAAAAAAACTTTCACCCACAACCTTCCGGAAATCCGAATTCTGAATACTCAAAAATCTATGGACACGTGTACCCAACAAAGGATGGTCAAGATTTACTCCAGAATTTGGGATTTCAAGGAATTCTCTACTCCAAGCAACAA
This sequence comes from Picea glauca, assembly GCA_000966675.3. Lineage (NCBI taxonomy): Eukaryota > Viridiplantae > Streptophyta > Pinopsida > Pinales > Pinaceae > Picea > Picea glauca. The sequence continues at coordinate 781,284 of JZKD02S2211614.1, forward strand.
CAACCAATTTCTCCTAGAGTGTCAAATTGCCAAACCACTGGGGGATCCAACGTCTCACACTCTCCTAGTGATCTACTATGTATATTCACTTTTGTACTTCACACCTTCGAGGATTTTTCCTCACTTAGAACAACAACTTAAAAACTATTGGAGGAGTGAAGTCCGAAGGAATTGGGGTTTTTAATGACCGCTCTCCTTCTCTTTCATCCAACGGATGTAAAGGATTTTTATATCTCCCAAACACATCTCGTCCACTCGCCTAAAAGAAAAAACTATTTCTCCTCTTGGAGACTTACTCTCTCTATCCCTCCTTGAGGTTTTTCATTTAAACGACTCGAACCTTGGCACACACTTTGCATTTTCCTCCTGAGCTTGGGACTTAAGAGAATTCACTTGTGCACTCATTGAGCTATCTCTCCTCTGAGATTGGGACTTGGAAAATTCACCTGCACACTCCTTGTGTTATATCCCCTCTGATATTTTATACTCCTATGAGTATAGGTGCACTCCTTGTGCTCGCTCTACATAAACTTACGCTATCTCTCCTTATCTATTTGAACATGTATATGGTTCGTCCTATACACTCCTTTTTGTTGATTTTTCATAAGCTAGGTTAAGCATGAAGTTCATTCCATTTTATCATTTCACTTAAATATAAATGATAATGTTGCATCAACCAATATCACAAGAAGAAACACCATGCACAAGAACACAAGAAGTATCCTAGGAAATCCTTCTCAACAAGGGAAGAAAACCTAGCCAAATCTTTTTCTATATTATTCAAGAGAAATACCTTCACCACCAAGAAATACCTAGCACATAAGAGGGTGCTCAAACCCTATAAGACTAGCACCCAAGAGAGGTGCACACTTCTCCCAAGTAAATGTACTTGCTGAAATTTCGAAACTCACATGAAATATATGATTCCACAATGGGGAATCTTCCTTTACTTATATTAGAATTATCCTATCAACCGAAGTGTCTATTGGCTCAACAGGGCCGACCCCACTAAGTCACAATATAATAATAATAATAATAATAATAATTATTATTATTATTATTATTATTATTATTATTATTATTATTATTATTAACCATATTAATTATCTTTTACATTTATTATTAATCACATTAAGATGGGGCCGACCTATACTCTTTACATAACAATTAGGGTTGCAGGGAGGTTTGACTCTTGAACAACATATAGCAAAGGATTTGATACACCCACTAGTGCTCATCCACTAGGGGCACATCCATAGGGATGTCATATCTCTGGTTCATTGCATTACACAGAAGAACCATATCTTCACACGTTCATTAGTGATCATCAACAGGCACGTCCACTCTTTAGATCTTCTTTCCCACTACCTCACACAGGAGAATCATTTGGAGTCTTCTCGTCAACTCTGCTACTCAGAGGATTCTAATACATCATATTCATTTATGTTCACATGATGATGCACCCAACAATTTGGGATTTCACACGTTCACCTATGCTCAACCACAGGCACATCCAACTCAACAGATCACCTTTCCCACTAGATAATCATCTGGAGTTATTCTCAACTCTCTGAATGGAGGAGGTCATATCTATATTCCTATCTCTTTCTTAGGAAGGAACCACATACCCTTCTTAGGGGATTTCTCTCAGGTTTGTAAGCTGAGAGAAAGACTCACATGGTTGCAATGATCCACACCTCACAGGTTTGTAATATGGAGAATGTCTCACATAAATTCATTCATCAACACTCCCTCTCAGCTAGGGAGGCATTCGTTATTATTCCAAGTCTCACACGGATGTATTTTGAATTTTGTCTTGGATAGGTTTATCGACACTCCATCTTAATTAGGGATCCATTCTTCATGAAGTTAATTTGGTGAAGATATCTGCAATATGCTCATGTGTAGGAAGGTACAAAATGTGTATGATTTTCCTCTGCACCATATATCTGAAATAAGGATATTTCATCTCATTGCATTTCGATCCATCAGGAAACACTGGGTTCTCAAGGAGATTTACTCAAGACTCTTGGTTATCATCATAGGATCCATCTCATGGTCAAGTAAATATGTCACAATCTTGTGAAGCCACATTTCTTCGCACACTCACTGTTATATACTTCTACCTTTGAGGTAATCAAGGTCACATAGTTTTGTGTCCTGCTGCATTAGGAAACCATGGAAAACTTCATGGTAAGACAACAACCAGATGTTCTCTTCTGGTCCACTGTAATCTCTTCTCAATCTGTATCATCATATTCTGCAAACTCAAGTTTACACTAGAGGCATATATCAGGCCATATCAAATTGTGTCTCGTATATATCTCAATACATGATTTACTACTATCGAGTGAGTATGTCTCAGCTGACTTGTGGAATGATTAATCTCATTCACTGTATAGCATGAATCTGGCCTGGTGTTAACCAGATACATAAATGATCCAACCAACTGTGGATCAATCTCGTCTGAATCATAGTCTTTCATTTTCTTCAAATCCATCACAGTGGTTTTGCATTCTGTTATATTGAAATTCTTTAATATTCCCACTGTATGTTTTCCTTGACTTAGGAAAATCTCATCGGTCCTCTGTCATACTTCTTGTACCAAGAAGTGGTGCATCATACTCATATCCTTCATCTCGAAATCAGAATTCAAAGCTTACTTGTTTTCAACAACAAGGCTTTCTGAATAATTCATCAAAATCAGGCTCTCGTCATCAAAATTGTAATAATATATGTTTGGATCAGCAACACTCTTGATAAAACCCAAACTCATCAAGAATCCATCCATATGATATAGTTTCCAAATGATGGTTGTAGTACGGATGGAAATGTATCGGGCTTACTGGATAAACTATCTCATCATAGACAACTCCCTATGTTTGTGAGAAACCTCTGGCTATAGATCTTGCTTTGTATTTCTCGACACTTCTATTAGTTGCATGCTTGATTTCATAGATCTATTTGGAAGTCATCACATACTTACCTTCTGGTCTCTTGAACAATATATTATACATCATTCTTTTAAGATATACTGGTATTCTTATATTATGGCATATTTCCATACCTTTTCTCTTGTTGCTTCTATAAGACAAAGAGGCTCAGCATCAATGAAATGGATCATGACTGAAAGATAGCTTGGAAATATCTTTTGCTTTCTTGAGATGTACCTTGAGAGGATTGTATGTTTCTCTGCCTCTTTGCAGAGTGGGTATAGGTAGGAATTTTACGCCCTACTGTAATATCTCTGAATGTGTCAACTAGAACAACTGGATTGACTGGAATAAGGTATGTTTCCCTCTGACCTACTAAAGGGGGAGAAGGTAATTGTCTCATTGTCAATCTCCATCTGATATTCTTTGGATCTTTGAAAGGATATCTCTTTTTCAAGGACAACATCTCTTCTTGTCTCAATATGTCTTTGACCAAGGATGTCGAACTGGAATGTCTTCAAGATTCACTGTTTATCCCACAATGTATCTTTTCTTCCTAAAGGATCTAGCTTGGACTTCTTCACTTTGGGTACATGAAAATACACTGGGTACCCAAATAACCTGAAGTGTTCAATCTCAGTCTTCATTTCGATGAAGACTTCTTTGGGAGTTATGTTTTTCAAAGTCTAGTGAAGACTCTTGTTTTGAATATATATTGTGTCATGCATGCTTCTGCCCATGGAATCATATAAGGATTCTGATCATTCATTTTTTCATTGGGTTGTCTCAATGATGGTTCTATTCTTCCTCTTTCTCAAATAGGTTTGACTCCCTCTGAGTCATGTGAGTCCCTCTGAAGGATAAGCATATTCCTTTGTTCTTATCCTAGCTAGAACAAGAAAACAAGAGGAACCAAAATAAGAATATCTCCTAAAGGAGAATAATGAGTACATCTCTAGAATCAAAAAAAATTAAGAATTGTTGTCTGATCTACAACACCTACTTGTAAAGTATAAAACTTTTGAAATATGGATTTAGAGGAATGACAATTACAACAATCAAACCTGGAGTCTTTACTTCAAGTGCGTTGTTCCTATGAATGAACTAAGATCCCTCTAGATCTATGACTTCAGCAAAAGGCTTCAGAAAAAGGTTCCTTCGTCCTGCAATTACCCTCGTGACAATGATACAAATAATATATATATATATATATATATATACAAGTCCACACTTGAGGGTGTTGATATGATTTCTCCAATGGCACATGACCGATCTCTGTCCTCTGACATCTTCATGAAGGAGGTATTCACAGTGTCACTTTTTGTGTCACCCACAATAATTCTTCCTTTTAAGTCTTGTCTTCCTGGAACTGATTTTGCTTAAATCATCAAGCTTTCCTCTCATTATGATTTTGCTCATTTTTGGATTTTTCACAAACCCTTGTCATCTTGGCTAGTAAACCTAACGGATAGGCTAGGCTAGCACTTTTAGGCTTAGTTGGACTTATGAATGCCAACAATAAGACTTTGAAAGATAGTAGAACATTGGTGAGCTAAAGAGCTCCTTCAATGAGTTGCAGAAACCCTAATTCTAAAATTTCTACAGAAATTAGTGAAACCCTAGAAACCCTAGGGCCAAAATTTAAAAATGCTCGGATTTTCATTTTGAGAGTCTCTCGAGGTATGTTGGAGAATTCTATACTCTCCTAAGACAAATAATTCGTCAAAATTCAATTTTTACGGGCTGAAACACCTAAGAGAAGATGGTCATGCATAATTTATGGGAGCCCTGGGAGAACCATACTGAACTGCAACATAAGGGGGATGACTGGTGAAAGCTTGTATCTTGTGAAACGGGTTCTTTCAAGACCTATGCTCTGATACCATTTGATTTTTCATAAGCTAGGTTAAGCATGAAGTTCATTCCATTTTATCATTTCACTTAACCATAAATGATAATGTTGCAACAACCAAGATCACAAGAAGAAACACCATGCACAAGAACACAACAAGTATCCTGGGAAGCCCTTCTCAACAAGGGAAGAAAACCCAGCCAAATCCTTTGCTATATTATTCAATAGAAAGACCTTCACCACCTAGAAAGACTTAGCACACAGGAGGGCTCTCAAACCCTAGAGGACTAGAGCCCAAGAGAGGTGTGCACTTCTCTCAAGTAAATGTACTTGCTGAAATTTCCAAAATCACATGAAAGATATGATTCCACAATGGGGAATATTCCTTTACTTATATTAGACTTATCCTATCAATCAAAGTGTTTATTGGCTCGACATGGGTGACCTCACTAAGTCACAATATAATTAATATTATAATTATAATAATAATAATAATTATTATTATTATTATTATTATTATTATTATTAACCATATTAATTATCTTTTACATTTATTATTAATCACATTAAGGTGGGGCTGACCTTTACCCTTTACATAACAATTAGGGTTACAGGCAGGTCTGACTCTTGAACAACATATAGAAAAGGATCTGATACACCCACTAGTGTTCATCCACTAGGGGCACATCCATAGGGATGTCATATCTCTGGTTCACTTCATTACACAGAAGAACCAGATCTTCACACGTTCACCTGTGCTCATCCATAGGCACGTCCACTCTACTGATCTTCTTTCCCACTGCCTCACACAAGAGAATCATCTGGAGTCTTCTCGTCAAATCTGTTGCTCAGAGGAGGCTAATACATCATCTTCATTTATGTTCACATGATGATGCACCCAACACTTTGGGGTTTCACAGATTCACCTTGTGCTTAGCCACATGCATGTCCAACTCAACAGATTGCCTTCCCCACTGGATAATCATCTGGATTTATTCTCAACTCTCTGAATGGAGGAGGTCATCTCTACGTTCCTAGCTTTGTCTGAAGAAGGAACCACATACCCTTATTAGGGGATTTCTCTCAGGTTTGTAAGATGAGAGAAAGAATCACATAGCTACAATGATCCACATCTCACAGGTTTGTAAGTTGGATAATGTCTCACATAGTTGCATTCATCAACACTTGTGTGGGAACTGTGCACTCCTTGCACTAATATTTCAAAAGAGGAATAATTGAAACTTAAATTAACATTAAGGATTAATTCAACCAACCGTTTAGATTCACACACACACAAACACAGAGATAAAATAACATATCATTTACCCAATTACTCAAAGATAAGAAATCTAATAAATTGAAAGCAATTCTCATCTTTACAAGGATTTTGATAGCCTTCAGAACCTTTTTTCTTCTCTTTCCAACAATGTCTTTTGGGAATAGATTACATTGATTTATACATGAAGGGGTTTCTCAATCCTTCCCTCCAGACTATTCTAGTGCTTTCATATCATAATTAAAAGCATCCTAACACTAAGCTTATTACAATAAATGAAAAATTACAATATATATATATATATATATATATATATATATATATATATATATATATATATATATATATATAT
>JZKD02S2211614.1:793663-804610 GCA_000966675.3 Picea glauca
TGTGTTTAGAACTATATATTAAAATTTGAATTCCCCACCCCCCCTAAGAGTTACTAGACAGTTTAATTCCATAACTTCTCCTTACAGAGGCAGGTTTTCACCCATGAATAGTCAAAATGATCGGGGTAAAGTCAGGAATGCATCCATGGAATTCACCTCCATAAATTTAGCCCATATTTTCAGTGGCATGTCCTAGAGCGACAGAGGCTCATTATTGACCCAACAAGCATGCATCGGAAGTAGGCCTAATTGGGGGTCTCCGAGGCCAAATTGGGCTAGATGAGGAAAACCCATTTCAAATATAGGTATGAAGGCCTGTAGCAGCCTGTCAATTCTAGTGTCTAGCCCAAAAAAATTCCCCAACTTAAAAATCTTCCCTAATCAGTCTCCCGACCGACTCCTTCCACGTACATTCACGGGGCCATATCTTACTCATTCGGATTTGGATTTGCACCAAACAAAAGGAAGAGGAAGGGTATCAAACATAGAAACAACATGGGAACAATAAATAACATTTTTGTGGTTGTTTGGTACATGGGGAGATCCTCTCAAGGTTCAGGCCCAGGGGGTCCCCTCACTAAACCAAGCCCAAATCGAAGCCATGCTTTGGATAACTCACAGGGAAACTTATAGGTAGAAAAGGGGTGGCATAATCAGGTCTGAAAAGTTCCTGAACCATGGGAATTTCCTTTCTTACAACCACCAAATCCCTAAGGCCCCTTTCCCTCTGAAGCAGCACAACAATTTTCCCACACCTTGGGCCTTCATCCTGTTGAATCTAGAAGCCATGGATGGCTAAGTACTATCCTAAACCACCTCACCTACATCTGCAAAACATGGAAACAGTCAAAGAGCCTTTTGGATGGCAGAAACCCCAAGGCAAATGGTGATGTGGCATATTGCTTTTGTCATTTTATGAAAAATGACTTTTTGTAATATGAAGTCTCGCATGATTTTCTTTTTGATATGTATACATTGTAATTAAGAGGTCAAATAAGATTTGATTTGATCTCTTTAGGATAATATTCCCTTTTGGATAAGATGATCTTTTAGAATAAAGTTATTTTTTGTAAAAAGACAAAAAGAATTTAGGGTTAGTCCACTTGTCACTTTTCCAAAAGTGACAAGTGTCTTGTTACCTAACCCTAAGCCTTCACCTCTCCTTTATAAATAAGAGGGTTGTCATTGTAAAAGAGGAGAATGAATATAGTAATAAAGATCTATTGAAATTTTCCAAGGCACTTTGTCTGTGTGATACTTGTTAGATTTTAGTTGTTGGATGTTTCACTTATTGGTTAAGGGTTGAGGGGTAGGGGTAAATTCTTGTTATGTTAGCTATCTCCAGGAGGGATTGGTTAGATAGGTGTTTGTTGTTGCTTCCTTGGGTTTAACTTCTTTTCTTTCATCTTCTGACAACTTGGTTTAACTTGTTTGATGTGTTTTAGTGCAATTTTTCTGAAGTACTAAGTTGTTTTCAGCCTTAGCTAGTGGTTGGGAGTCCTAGGGGCTCTTAGAAAAGCCCTCAAATAGGCCGCTTAGTTGTTTTTTCATACTTTTTTTCTTTCTTTTTTTGTTCATGTATATTTCTTTTATGTTTTCCTACCATTAAGCTTGTTGTTCCAAATAGGAAAATTGGTCATTTTGGTCAATTTCCCCCCACGGGACAACCATCTTAGTTGGTTGTTATATATATTTTATGTACAATTTTTTTTATATTTAATTCAGTTTTTCCATACATAAATACTCAAATTTCGGTGTTTTCCTGGAAGGACATAACTGATCACCTATTATGCTTCTCCTAAGCGGTTGGGGACCACCTAAAGACCTGTTTGAGGCAAAGGGAGCAGCAGGGAAGCGAAGAAAAACATCCAATTTGATCGGTAAATCTACCTAATCACTCTCATATTCACTTTATATACCACTTGAACTCATTCCAAAAATTTTGGCACACATACTAATGTTCATATGCTTAATTTGTGTGGATAGCTTGAGTAGTTTACTTGTGAATTTATGTGCATAAAATCTAATCTATACTTGTGTAGATAATCATCAACATTTCTAAATTTCAAACACTAAACTTCCAATCCCCATACAAGGAGTTAGTTGGGGCTTTCATGCACATGATGGCCTTATCACTCGCAAATAGCCTCAACCCATTCCTTTGGGTTGAATGGTGTAATCGACGCTTGTAATTAGTTAATCTTGTCATATTTTCATTGTATCATTTTTCATTCACTAATATATAGGTGGCTTCTGCTAAAGGGCCATACAAAAATCAGCAAGCTAAATACACGCAAAAAGCTGCAAAATACTTGAAAACAATTCAGGAGTTTGCCCCATACACTAAAAAAAAACTTATATTATTTAGCTACATATATATACATATTATTTAGTCATGACATATATGTCACCTATATATTTACTTGCTTTCTGTATACAGTTTTAGATAGATTTCAAATTCAGTAACCAAGAGGCACGTTTGCGAAAGAAAGACGTGAAATCGCCACGTGGATGGCCTAGTATTTCATTTCAAGCAATTTCAATTTTGTAGGATACTAAGAGTCCAATCCAAGGAGTCTTCATCAGGATCCCCTCGGAAGTTATCTAGTTAGTACAAATCGAGTGGTCTTTCCTTAGTACCACACGGTCAAGGAGTTGATTAGCTTATATTGGTTGGAATACTACTCTACTTGGGTAAGCTCAGCTAAAAATCCCTTTAGGAGGGTCCTGGTCCTCTTCCTTTTTGTAGATATCCTTCTTCCATCCAAGCATATTTCAGAGCCTGAAAGCGCTAGTGACGAGAAGTGGCTAATCCCTACTTCTCTGAACTACATGGGGCACTCTTCAACCTAACCACCATGGTATTCTAGGACTACTCTTCTTATACTAGTTGGCACAGTTCCAAGATGTGTTTTCCTGATCAGAATAACCTTCAAAATAATGTGGTGTCCAAGGCATGTGTTAAAAAACAAAAAAATGACCAATAAAATACTTTTAAAGTCAACCTTTCGTCAGTCCACCTTTCACCCATGAACTGAAATTTGAAGTCGTGAATACTTTCCCTTATATCATAGTTGTAACATCTTGTAACAAGGTTGTTCACCCCTTTCACAACCCTCTTTTTTATTTAACAATATTTCGGGATCACTTCTCGGGTCACCCTGAGGGGTATCAAGCCATTATGGGCTTGTTTCCATGTCTTAAAATATTATAAAAACTTGTTTTTCACAATTTACAACCATTTAAAACGAATTGGTTGTATCTTTTAAGCTCACATTTCACCCTTGATACGGACTTTTTTACTTGAGGCATCCATTGGTTAATTACTCAGGGCACCAGTTTACCCCAAGGACCCATTCTGGCCCATTTTCCAACTCTTTAAGGGAGTGAAAAGCTCATTGTTCACTTTATTTAGTTCACTGTCCAAAAAATTAGTGATCTTATTTTCATCCTACTGTCCATAATTTTCACCCCTCGGGCCATTTTGGCCATCAAGGAACCTGAGGGAGGACAACACCCAAGGTGGGTGGTCCTGAGAAAGACTTCTTGTAAGTTTTCCACCTCTATTTTTTTCCCCTTCATTACCACCTCAGGTGAAGGACCACTTGAGGTGCAGGTATTCTCTTCCTCATGTCGAACTATCAAAGAGGTTGTAATCGGCTTCATAGTCGGATAGGTCAGATCTTCCCCAACAAACAGATTTTGTTTATAACACGTACCTTTTTTTGGAGACCATATTAGGGAGATTGCGAACCTCTTTATATTTGCTTGTATCCCAAGCTTATACTCAGCATTGGACCCAAATTATTTGTGGTCCTTTTCCAACTTGTGAACAAAATTTTGTGTCAAGGTCTTTCAATAACCCTTTGGAATTTTCTTTGGTGCTTGTTATAGTTCAGTTCCCTTGCAATTTTCGTTGCATAAGGGATCCATAAATACCATCACGTTTTCCTTTTCTTTTACCTTTTCAGTATTTGATTCTACTTGTTCAAACTCATGTGGGAAGTTATAAATCTTTCATACCTTACCTTCCACTTCGAGAAGAATGAAAACAAAGCTTTTTTTATAGGTTGGTTAATATGCATCATGTTAGAAAGAGTAGGATTGTTGGTGTGATACACCTCTTGTACTCAAACTACTTACTTGATCCCCTTGCAAGATGGCAGGGCAGAAGTATCCTAAGACTAGGGAAACAGTGTCCTCGAGGTTTACAAGAAGTCAAACTTCATGAAAGAAAACAAGTAGTGAAACACATACACCTGGGAAAATAGGGAAATTCATTACCCCTGAAGTGCGAACTGAGTCACCCTCTTCCTCTTCTTCCATTCAAATCCCCTTACTAAAGCAATATTTAGTTAATCCAACAACAATTACTAATCCTCAGGTTGTTCCTCCCATCGTTCCAACAACTATTGTTATTCCTCCCATAGTTGTTCCGATGGAAATTCCATGGAAACCCGGGACTCCTTTGAGGTTGACCAGACCTCTTCATGACATACCTGTGGATTCCCCAAATAAGATTCCTAAGTTCAGTGGAACTGGTACATTGAGTGTCAAAGAACATCTATAAAACTTCTATGATTCATTAGCGCTTATGGACATAACAATTCTCGATGTCATCCTTATAATTTTTGTAACAACCTTTGAGGGTGAAGCAGCGAGATGGTATTGCTTGCTTCCCAATGATATTATCCCAGATTGGGACACTATGATCCAATAATTCAAGAAACATTTCCAAGGGGCCGAAGATGTGGCTTCCCTGCTCAGGGATTTCACAACCATCTCCATCCATGAGGGTGATCAAATCCATAATTTTAATAAACTCTTTACCTCGACCTTGAATAGGATCCCAACTACTTCTCAACCATCTAGGAACAATTTGTTCCATTATTACATGACTGCTATGAATCCAAATGTAAAGTATATATTGAAAGATAAATCAATATAAACTCTAGATGTGGCCAAGACTAGCGCTCTGGAAATTGAAAGAAATATGGAGGAATCCAGTATTATTCCCTCACCTTTAGCGCAGCCCCGTTTTAACGGGAGGCCTGGGAATGAGGTACCCCAAAATGAGGGTCCTCGGTATGAACATTCGCCTACCCAAAATTCTAGGATTGAAGAAAGGGAAAGTTCGGAAACACTCAATTTGTTAATGAACATGAACAACCAAATACTTTCCCTTAATCGAAAGGTGAATGACTTGCAATTTTCTGCTCCTACAAGGCCAATACCTCCTTTCCCTCCTACTCCTCCTCCTAGGAAACATGTTGTTGAAGTGGATTGGTGTCACTTTTTCGAATACTTCCATGATCCTTAGTATTGTTACTCATATACACGTCACATGGAATTGTCTAAAAATGGAAAAGCCCCTCTACCTCTAGTAAAAAACAAGCTTGCTTCCACTTCCGAAAACAACCAAATTAACATGGAAGACTCTATTCCCTGCAATGATGATCCTCTTGATTTTGGAAGATTTTTTGTAGAGACTAGGAGTCAGGCCCCTAAAACCACTCCGCAAGGGGTGGAAGAGGCCAAAAGTGATCCCAAGGACAATGAAAAAGGCAAACTTCTTGTGAATGGTACATTACCTTCCCCTATAAGGAACAGGGTTCCCTGGACCCCAAATAAGGTAAACTTGCCTAATAATCCACCTCCATGCTTCCCAACATTGGTACCTTACAATGTCATTGAAGATCTAGTGAAGGTTCCCACCCACATGAAATTACTAGATTCTCTTAGAACACTCACTCAGTTTGAAAACATTTCGCATGTTCTACAAGCACCTCCTACTCCACAAATGGAACAGAGAGTTCCTCTTTCCAAAGAATCATCTTCTCAACCTAGGAAAGCATATGATGTTATTGATTTAGACCCCGGGGTTCTTCCTTTATATATCTCGGTTTTCATTTCTGATTTTTTTCTCCATAACTGTGTCATTGACACAGGAGCGAGGCACAATTTCATTCCCCTTCAAGTCATGAGAAGACTAGGTCTTGAATGCACAGGCCCATGTAAATATTTGTTAGCTTTATATTCAAGGACTGTAGAAACTATCAATTACATCAAGGACTTATCCATTACTTATGACCAAGATCCAGAGGTGAGCATGATCATAAACATGATTGTAGTAGATATACCTGAAGCATATGGCATGATTTTAGGGAGGGAGTGGTCCACCAATGTCAAAAAGGTTTGTTACTTTATGGAGGGAACCCACTTCACCTTTCCCCATGAGGGTGTTGAAGTTGTCATTAGAAGGGAACCAAAGTACCGAGAGCAGGTTGTACCTACTTCCTATAATATGAAACATCTATCTTTTCAAGATATAGGTATGGGTACGTATATTGTATTATCTGAGGAATATGCACATGTACCTCCATTTGAGTTGGAAGAAATGGTGTGGAGTATGGATTTTGACGGTGCTAAATCCAAGCATGGATCTAGGGATGGGGTCCACTTGTGTGATCCCAAGGGGAAGGAAATCCCTTTCTCTTTTCGGTTAGAATTCCCTGACACTAATAATATGGGTGAATGTGAAGCCTTATTTCAAGGCCTCCAAAATGCCTTAGACTTAGAAATATGCCATTGGTTGGTAAGTGGGGATTCTGAATTGGTTGTGAATCAAATTAGAGATAAATATGAAGTTCACAACCCACGCTTCAAACAATACCACCGAAGGGCTAAGGAACTTATTGAGAAGTTCTTATCTTTCAACATTCAATCCGTACCTAGGGCCACAAACCACGTAGATGATATTTTGGACTTGGATGGTTCTTGCTTCACTTCGGATTTTGTAAGGTCCATCGAAGATATAAAGGTCCAAATTTTACATAGACATGCATTACCTGATAATGTCGACTCTTGGAAAGTTTTTGATACTGATGAAAAAATATGTATATTCCTTCAAAACAGGGAGGAATTCAAACATTTACATATCAGCCATGAGTTGGAAGAGGAAATCGAGAACATAATCCAATTTAAGACAAATAAGATTCCCCCTAGTTTGTCCGTACTGGACTCCATGTTTGATTCCAATGATGTTACTATTTTTTCACCTAGTTTTGATAGCAAATCTGTTAGGAAGGTGTGAGAAGCCATCCCTATTAACTTGGGAACTGATAAATATCCAAAACTGGTCTATATAGGTTCACGGTGTTCCCCTTCTGAGATCGCCCAATTCACAGAACTCTTAACCGAGTTCAAGGATGTTTTTGCTTGGTCCTACTAGGATCTCAAGGTTTTCGATATGAAAAAGATATTCCATTCCATACCCATAATACCTGATTCAAAACCTTACAAGAAGAGACAAATAAAGAACAACCCTACTTTGGAACAAACAATTAAGGCCGAATTGGACTATATGGAAGCATCTAAGGTCATATACCATTTCTGATTGTAAGGCAGCTAGAGAGGTAGTGGGGGGGCGCAGAGGATCCATAGTGATAATAGTGGAGGTCATTCAATGTAAGGTGGAATTGGTCCACTATATTATTAAATAAGACCCATTATGGTAGTTAGATATAATAAATGGGTAATTAGATATAATAAATGTAAGAGGACTTCTTAGAAGGTTCTATTTCTAGAAGATTCCTCCTCTAGAATGTTCTTAGGTGATGGTGGCACTATAAAAAGGGGTTCAAGCAATGTAATGAGGCATGAAGAGAATTATTGTATGTGGAGTGATATCTCATTAGGAGGAAGCCCCCTCGAAGAGGCAAGTGAATAGGAGAGGATCCCTTCCATAATAGGATCCATTGTATGGTGTTTCCCTACCTCAAGGGTTTGGTAATAATAAAGTGTGGTTTTTTCTATATTGCTCTGTGGATCTATTGTGTATTCAGTATTTGTGGTGATTATATTTGTATATCTATTTGGGTACTTAACAAGTGTTATTAGAGCACTTTCCTTGGGTAGACACTGTGGGCAAATAATTTTTATTTCTGCAGATTTTTTTTCGGAGAAGAAACAAAAAGAGGGCCGCGACATTATTGAAGTTTTTGGTATATTTTTGTGCAAAATTTGCAGAAAATGGTTGTAGATATGATTTCCTCTCATAAAAACACCCAATTTGAAAAGAAAAATCGTCCGAAACGGAGTCCGGGAAGTCAATATATTGAAGTTTTAAAATCTGCAAATTTTCAGGATTTTTTCCACGAACGGCGGTGAGAAATGTTTTATTTCTGTAGCATATTGAGGCCGAATTTTCCCAAATAAATTACATATCTGAGTTCCTCTCACAATTTCACCCAATTTCAAAAAAACAATCAGCCAAAACGGAGTCCGGGAAGTGAAGTTATGAGCATTTTAACTTCAACAGATTTTTAGGGTTTTTCCAAAAAAAGCCATGATTTTCTGCCGAAATTTATTAGGTCTATTTTTTGGGTTTTTTCATGACGGCTGCAGGACCGAAGAGTTCATAGGGTGCTCATATGGCTATTTCCTCTCAAACCTTGAAAGAAATTCTTGAATCATTCAAAGCCCAATTGTTTCACACATTGGATGACAGATTGGATGCATTTGTACATGGTCTCACAGACAGCCTCACAAACAGCCTCAATGATAGTTTTCGTAGTATTCAAGATTCATTGAATAACATGCAAGAGAGATTTCTTATGGAGGGCCTCAAGGATGAATATAATCAAGAAATATCTGCTTGGTATGATTTTGAGGCCGATTGTGATGATTGGTATATGGATAGTTTTCATTTCTGGGATGACAACCACTTTCATATTTTATTTGATGAATCTAATCCACCTTCTATAGAGAGAATCAATGTGAAAAATCGAGAGCCAATGATTATTACCAGTGTCCATCCTGCATATTCTACAATGGTATTATTTCTTTTCAGATTCTGCTATGACCCTTTTCCACTATGTGGATGGATATTCTTATTTGGATCCACATGATAAGTGTCAGTATTTGGAGAATCATTTTGAGTTGGTTATTGGGTTCCAAAATCTTCCATGGAGAGTTCACATGAGCACTTGGACATGGGACCCTAGCTTACAATGGTGGTTGGACTACATTAGCATGGTGGATTTCCTTTCTACATGGGACCTTGGTTCTCCAGTCTTCTTCAACATTATGGTCCACAATTATCCATGGGACCATGGTATATGGTTGTACATCAAGCGTTGAGGACAACGCTTTCATAAGAGGGATGGAATGTAAGGTATCTAGAGAGGTAGTGGAGGGGCCCGGGCCTAGAGGGCCCATATTGATAATAGTGGAGGTCATTCAATGTAAGGTGGACTAGGTCGACTGTATTATTAAATAAGGCCCACTATGGTAGTTAGATATAATAAATGGGTAATTAGATATAATAAATGTAAGAGGACTTCTTAGAAGGTTCTACTTCCAGAAGATTTCTCCTCTAAAATGTTCTTAGGTGATGGTAGCACTATATAAAGGGGTTCAAGCAATGTAATGAGGCATGCAGGGAATTATTGTATGTGGAGTGATAGCTTATTAGGAGGAAGCCCCCTCGAAGAGGCAAGTGAACAGGAGAGGATCCCTTATATAATAGGATCCATTGTATGGTGTTTCCCTACCTCAAGGGTTTGGTAATAATAAAGTGTGGTTTTTTCTATATTTCTCTATGGATCTATTGTGTATTCAGTATTTGTGGTGATTATATTTGTAGATCTACTTTGGTTCTTAACACTGATACTCACAATGGGTATTTAATTTGGTTCTCGTTAGGAAGAAAAATGTTGATATCCATTTGTGTGTCGACTTTTGACATTTGAATAAGGTGTCCCTAAAGGATAACTACCCCATCCCATCAATGGAAGAGATCCTCGAAAAAGCCTATGGGTATCAAATGATGTCCCTTTTAGATGATTTCTCAGGTTACAATCAGATAACCCTCAAGCCTTATGATAGTCATAAAACCACCTTCACTACTCGTTGGGGCATGTATGCATATAACAAGATGCATTTTGGATTGATTAATGTTGGGAACACCTTTCAACATGTCATGGCCATTGCTTTCAAAGGATTATTGGGTAAGATCATTGTTGTCAACTTCGATGACCTCACAGTCTTTTCCAAAGAATGGAGTAGTCACTTTGATAACCTCAGGTAGGTTTTCCTTAGATGTCGTAAGTTTGACATATCTTTAAATCCTAAGAAGACCATTTTCAGGGTTATGGAGGGAAAAATTTTGGGTCACATTGTCTCTCAAGAAGGTGTCATAGTTGATCCCAGGAGAGTGGTAGAAATAAAAAATCTTCGCTTACCTACTAATAAAAAATAAATGCAATCTTTCTTTGGAAAGATAAACTTCTTGAGACGCTTCATTCCTGATTTTTCTCAAGTAGCTAAACCTCTAAATCAACTTATGAAGAAGGACATTCAGGTCAAATGGGACCCCCCTACCCATCAGGATTTTGAATCCATTAAGAAAGCCATTGCTTTCGCCCCTCTATTAATCAGTCTTTATCCCTCTAAAGACTTTGTCATGTATATTAATTCATCATAGGAGACAATTTATGCAATCTTATTGCAAAAAGATCATGAGGAAAATCTTAGGCCAATCGCCTTCGTGAGACAAAATTTGAAGACACACCAACTGAACTATTCTACACTTCAGAAACATGGTTATTCTTTGTATAAAGCCTTGGATAAATTTTGACATTATATCCAAGGCCACAAAGTTCAGGCTTTTGTGCCTACATCTCTCTTAGTCACTGCCTTGAATCAAATCGAATTTCATAGTAAGTGGTCCAAATGGATCATGCACATGCAAGAGTATGAGTTGGACATTAAACCGATGAAAACCATAAGGGGAACAATACTAGCTATATTTCTAACCCAATCCCACCCCGCGGTCATAGTTGAACCACCTCTAGTAGATGACTTGATTTCTTTCGAAGAACTGGTTAATGAAACTGAGTTATCCTCACAACCATGGTACATACCTACGTATATTTCCTAATCAAT
>JZKD02S2211614.1:874625-893974 GCA_000966675.3 Picea glauca
ACCTTCATCAAGAGTCCAAGTAGGATTGTCTGGAGGCTTATTTGGTGTATAAGTTCCCTTTTTTGGTGGCATGTTGGCCAAGTATCACTTTAAACCTTGATTTTGAGGTGGTTCTACTAGACCCTCTTCCTTTTATTGTATCTCCAAAATTTCGGCCCTTCTGAGTATGAACTTTTATTTTTTGTAGGTCTTTGATATTTCTTCTCTTCAATGCCACAGTCTTGATAAAAATTGGATGTGCCAAGTGGAATTTACAGTAACTTCCCCACAACTTGCTGATTTTTGGCATTTCCAGAAGATCTCACTTGTATAGTGTTCCCCGCCCAAAATAATTGATATGAAATTCTGAAACTCATACCAGAACTACTACAGTCTTTCCACTATCCAATGTAACTAGTCTCACTCAATTTGGATACTCTAGGAATAATTTATGATTGTTTTACCCAGAACACCTACTTGAGACTAGTCAATAGGACTAGTCATATACCCTATCTTCCACAGGGCGTATCTACAAATTTAAGATGACCCAGAAGTCAAAATTGCTACCACAGATACCTTACTATTTTTTGAGAATATCCTCTGGAGTTCAGGGTCTAAAACGTTACAAAAAAACTTTTATAGCGAAAATTTCGCAATGACTCAATTCAGGATGATTCCATAACCCTATCTTACAAAGGTTGTATCTATGAAAGTATAAGGCCTCAAGAGATGAAATTTGAACCCAACGTACCTTGATCTGTCTACTAAATATCCTCCAAGCCATTCCTTCAGAATCATTGTAGAAAAATTTATAGTGAAAATTCCACGGTATCTCAGATGTAGCACCGAAACCCCAAGACCTTGAGCTCTAATACCATATGTTAAGAACCAAATATCAATATAGCATAGAAAAACCTCAGAATAAGTACTCAAATCCTTGAAAAAGAGATAATTTCAAATAATAAGCCTCTTCAAGGGGGCAACCTCTTTTTACCCCACATAAATGTTCAAGTACATGATGACTCCAAATGAAAATGTCTCCTTGGTATATATAGGAGACTAGGAGGTATAATTACAACTAATGGAATAAAGATGACATAAGTAAAATAACATTACTAATGTAATATTCCCCAATTAAGGGGTAATGAGCCAATATTAGGGCTTAACATAGTTAGGAATATATTTTTCAGCACATCACGTGACCAACTCCTTAAAGTCAAAAAATTCAGGGACACAACCTGCTCCTGCAATTCCAGATGTTGAGATGACTTTATTCTGGGAAGAAGGGGATGAGTAGTAATCATAAGATCTAGACCACTGAAAACTCTGGTCCTCGCGCCCGAGAAGATTCAGAGTATCTCCACATAAATGTTGTCGAGCTACAGTCATAAGGTGATGATAATGTTTTTTTGCTTCTTATAGTATTTAAAATGAATGTTGGAGCATCATAATATAATCTACTGTAAATCTTGGTTCAATGTGTTTTAATGGGATATTTCCTCGACCTTTTCACTTATTAATGCCAATATTTTCGATGTTTTTGGTGAGTTGTCACTAATAAATGTGTAATTAATGTGCATTGGGAAGCGTGCAAAGGTGGCGAGGATGGACGAGAGAGAAAACTGATTCGTAAATTTTGTAAACCTGAGAGCCCGGGAACCCGCAAATCTGTGACAACAAGAGGTGAAGAATCGACTAATTATGGAAAGGCGGCATACAATACCTTCAAAAAGTTAAAGTAAATAACAATTTTTCTGAGCTGAAGATCCACAAAAAAAAATAAAAAATCAAATGCCATAATATTGTCCTCTGCTAATTTGATAATAGCGAGGTTTAGTTGATGGATCCAAATATGGCTCACTTTAGGAGACTGGGGTGCACGTGGGGTGCCTGTGAGAAAAGCTAATGTTTTGATGAAGATTTGTTTATATTGCTACATGTGGTAGTAATTGTGTGATAGTATTCCGAATGAACACTGGAGGATGGTAATATAATCTCTCGTAAATCTTTGTTTAATGAACTTTAATGGGACATGTCATTCAACTTTTCACTCATTAATGCCAATAATTTTGAAGCTAATAAAAGCGTAATCAATTTGCATTGGGAAAGTTTGCAAAGATGGAAGGGAAATCGAGTAAGTATGAAAAGGCGGGGCAACCAGATAGATGCAGACATACTCATCGTAGGTAGAGTGAAGCTTGCGAGTTCAAGGAGTCCAGGGTCGAATTATAGATAGCGAAAGTTTTGGGTGCAAGATGTATATCACGGAACAGGTGGCATGAGAGTTCGATAACGTGAATCCGGGAACTAGCGGTAAAAAACATTAACTATGGGAAAAAAAAATTCAGCTATGTAATATACCTAGACCTTGACAAAATCAAGTTCAAGTTAGAAGATAATTTGTTTATATTTACTTAAACATTGTTCATATTATTTTATTTTATTATTATTTTTTGTGGCCCAAATGCAAACCATGTTTAAATTTGAAGGGTGGATCAACATTTTCATATGCAAGCATACTCTCAAATATGTAAAGATGTAATATATGTACAATACTAAAGAGGGGAATGATGTCAACACCTTTGTACATGACAGTGGGCTATCACAATATTGCATTCTTGCTATGATGATGCCTTAAAAAAACTAAAATAACCAAAAAAAATTGTGAATTCAAGATGTATACTCCGAACACGGGGCATGAGAGTTCGATAACGCCTACTCGGGAACCCGCGGCCATACAATTGGCTAAATAAGGAAACGAACGATGGTCGGTCAGACTCGTGATGTCAAGATATAGATGGATATAGAATTTGTGAGTCTGCCCCCCGGGAATCCACGAGCATAGAAATGAGACTAAGTATAGAAGAGGAAAAAGAAAGGGAGAAAATAAATTTGTGCCTCACACAAGAACAATTTTTCTAATAATTATCAAGCGATATAAACACATCAACTATGGGGCATGAGAGTTCAGGGCATGAGATTTCGATAGGGCCTAGCCGAGAATCCGTGGGAATAAAATTGGCCAAGTATGAAAACGAACAACGGTTGGTCGGACTCGTGACGTGAAGATATAGATGGATATAGAATTTATGAGTCTGCAACCTCGAGAACCTGTGAGCATAGACATGCAACTAGGAATAGAAACAAAAACAAATAATAGAGGGGAAGAAGAAAAGGGAAAATCTGGTAAGTATAAAAGAGGAAAAAGAAAGGGAGAAAAGAAATTTATGCATCACGTAACAACACTTAGTATTAAGTATGGAAAGGTGGGGTGATTAGATGGAGTTATCGTAGGCATAGAGAGGCTTAGGAGTCTGAGGTCAAATTGTAGATCATCAAAGGTTTAGGTGCAAGATGTATACCCAAACACGGGGCATGGGAGTTCGATAGTGCCTATGCGGGAACCCGCTGCCATAAAATTGGCTAAGTATGGAAACAAACGATGGTCGATCATATGTGTGATGTGAATATATAGAAGGGTATAGAATTTCTCACTCTGCCACCCTGGGAACCCGCGAGCATAAATATGAGACTAAGTATAGAACCAGAAACGGATAATACAGGGAAAGAAGAAAAGGGAAGAACGGGTAAGTATAGAAGAGGAAAAATAAAGGGAGAAAAGAATTGTATGCCTCACACAACAACATGCAGTCTGATAATTATCAAGCGATATAAACACATCAACTATGGGAAAAACATTTTCATCCATGGAATATAGTTGGAGCTCAATAGACCCTGGTTCAAGATAAAAGAGATGTTGTTTATATCTATCTCAACATGCAATAGACAAAATATATTACTTGGCACACTTATATGCAAGAATTCAGACGAATTCATCGTAGATAGAGTGAGGCTTGGGGGTTAGAGGAGTCTAGGGTCAAATTTTAGATCACCAAAGTTTTGGGTGCAAGTTGTATACCCCGAACACGGGGCATGAGAGTTCGATGGCGCCTACACAGGAACCTGCGGCCATTAAATTGGCTAAGTATGAAAACAAACGGAGGTCGGTTGGACTTATGATGTGAAGATATAAATGGACATAGAATTTCTCACTCCGCCATCACGGGAACCCGTGAGCATAGATATGGGACTAAGTATAGAACCAGAAATGGATAATAGAGGGGAAGAAGAAAAGGGAAAACATGTAAGTATAGAAGAGGAAAAAGAAAGAGAGAAAATAATTGTATGCCTCAGACAACAACACTTAGTCTGATAATTATCAAGCGATATAAACACATCAACTATGGGAAAAGCATTCTCAGTCATGGAATATAGTTGGAGCTCAATATACCCTGGTTCAAGTTAAAAGAGATGTTGTTTATATCTATTTCAACAAGCAATAGACAAAATATATGACTTGGCATTCTTACATGCAAGCATATTCTAAAATATGACAAGCTCCAATATATGCACAAATTGGACAACGTATGCAAATCAGATTTTTTGTAACCATACCTCTTAGTCTCTAGACCTTATACTATGATGGAGCTTTCACTTCTACTTGTCGATAGTTCTTGTGAACTAAAAAACATGTGGTGTGAACGACATAAACATTTTTACCATGGCATAGCAAAATAAATAACTGCAGATATTTTTTTCATAAACATAGCAAGAGAGTAATCTATGAATCCTTACCTTCAACATTGTCATTGTGATGATGTTTGCAATGGTTCACTGCCCATGTCCATGTCACTTTTGAGACAGTGGATATGAACATGTGTATATTGTTCATACATGATATGGATGTGCATTAGGCATACACATTGTATTTTTTGTGCACAACTGTAGCCATACCTTTTGGAAAGATTGTACTCCATCTTTATCAACTGTGGCACATAAGGCTCCATCCTTCTGTTCAATTACTCTGTTCTTTTTTCAATGTAGCAACACAGAGAATACAATGGACATGAAAGCAAGATGCTACGTAGGAACACATGAAAAGAATATGGAGTACAAATTTATTTATTTCAATATAGCGACACAGAAAATACAAATGACATGAAGATAAGTTAATATACAGGAAGATATGCAGTATCCAAGGAAAAAAAAAACAGAAGAGTTGTAAATCATTGGAACAAGAATAGACAAAGTAAATGAAAAACAATTGGATATGGAATACGGGTAGAAGTATGCACCTTTTCATGTATTCTTCTACATTTATGGTTAAGAGTTCTTTGCCTTGTCCAGTTATCTTGTTTGTTTCAATGAAAAAAAGTACAAAACAAAATGGACATGAACGTAAGTTGACATGTAAGGAAAAAGCAAGGAATATGTACATACAATAAATAAAATAGAATAAAAGGAATAGAGTAACAGATAGTGTTAGAATAATGTACCATTTTTATTTTTGTTCATCCATGTTTGTGTATATATAAAAATTTGTGTAAAAAAAATTTGTGTCCAAAATCAATTACAAACCAGGGAAAACTAAGAAGTTGGATAACTTGGTTTTCTGCAACAAGCTATACATATATGCTTTGAAACATAGAAATATGATTTTTCAATAGGTTTGATGTATATCTTATAATTCAAGTGCAATACCAATTGTATCGTGATCAAACCAGTATGTGTCTAAGATAAAGACGTTGTATTGATAAATGGGCACATTCGACCATACATTGTCAATAAGTGTGTTTTGTACATGGTTTATCTTGTCCAAAAGAAAGTGGAGATTGTATTTCCACATGTAGTTTTCCAATTCTTTTGTTCTGGCATTATTTTGTAGCATGTCAATATTGAAGTCTCCTACAATGACAATGGTTTCATTCAGATGCAAATTCTCTAATGCATTGGAAAGAACATTTAGTATGTTGGAGAATGGTGCATGCAGAGCATCATAGAGATTCAATATTTCAATTTATGATGCATGGATAAATACTTTTGTGCACACCATCTCAACATTGTTTTATTTGAAATGCATATGATCCAAAAGTGTTACATATTTTTTCACTAATATCATCACCCCATGTCTAATGTAACTCAATATGCAATTGTGATTCTGAAATTGCTTGTTTTGCATGCATAATGCCATGTATGTTTCCTGGAAGCACAAAATATTAGATTGCATTGTGTCATAGTAATTGAGTATATCATCCATGTGTGCATGTAGGTTGCGCGTGTTAAGTGAGAGAATTGATATAGATGAGTTTGTTTGTATGGATTGGTAATCGTATTGCAGATGCCACTTTGTTGTAGTCCTAAGGCGTTGCATCTCAATATCAACATTGTGTTTGACTTTGAAGTTATATTTTGTAAGAGGAATTAGTAAATACGAGTCTATACTTATGAAACAGAACAATGTTGTGTATACAAGTCCATGTATTCGAATTCCAACAGGGTCAAATGCAACACTATCAAGTGTTAGTCCTTGTGATTTGTGAACTATACGTGCACATGCAAGTTTAATTGGAAATTGTTTTTGAATATTCATTCGACCTATCTTTGTTGATGTCGATAATGGTTTTGATATTCATAATATAGGTGTTTAATCACGTGCAGTGTTTGAATTATATAGATAAGCCAACTTGTTTGCTTGTCGGTGGCCTATATGCAGCTCATGGAACTTAGTCCATAGGACATCAAGTTTTTTTTTTTTGGTATAGCCTTTGAGTATTCCATATGCACCATTCACTAATCCATCCTATGAATCATAGTTGCAGGCATATATTTCAACCAGCATGTCTAATTTCAAGACAAGTTGCAAAGGAAAAGTGGATGTATGTTCACGACGTCGCACATTTCCATGGTTGTCTTCTTCGAGGTCAATTGAGTTGATGATGATATCATCGCCAGACATGAGTGATAGCATGTACCTGCTATGCATTGCAACATACCTATTCGTGTAGAACAGGTAAGGGAAGGTTGGGTCTTTTGGTGCAGGTTTCATTCAACTTGAATTGATATATGTTAAGTCATCATGTGTTTGGTTGTTTGTCTGCATTCTATTCAGAATTGCAATAAATGTTTCATATGTCTGGAGCATTGTAGTATGTAATTCAAAGTATTTTATATTGTCTTTCCAGAATTCATGCATCATTGTTTTCATATTGACCGTAGGTTGTTCAAATATCAAACAATCTTGGATGGGTTATGCCTGGTAAAGATCCCCACATAATATCATGTCAATGTTTCCAAAGTTTTTGGTGTGCACATGTTTTATGTTTCTTAGTCAGTTGTCAATGGAATACAAGAAGAGACTTCCAATCAAAGATGCCTCATCTATGAAGACAAGTTGCAATTCATCATAAATCTTACACAATATATCTAACATTTCCTTGTTGAGTGGAAGAAATTGTGACTTGTTAAAAGGCATCAAAAATGCAGAGTGGATTTTTGTTCCACCTACATTATATGCACCTTTTCCTGTGTATGAAAATATTAGACCCTTTGGTTTCATAGGATGAGAGGAATTTTTTGAATCATAGATTTGTATAAGCATTTGGAAGAGTGCTTTCATTGTGAATGCCTTGCTTGTTCCTGCCCCGCCTGTAAGGAACAAGTGCACAAGAGTGTGCATATTCAAGCATTTTTTAAGCGCAATGTACTTTAGAATTGTTTGTTGTTCTCGATTCAACAAAAATTTGACTCTGTGGTATTCGTTATTTTCAATAAGGAAAGGATGTTTTGTGACTTGAAAACCAAGATTGATACATTTTTCAATGTTACCTGCTCGAGGACGAGGCAAATCTGCTTGCAAATGATAGTCTTTTATAGATATGAACTTTATTGTCGCCTTTGAGAACTTGGATTTCATAATGGAGGTCTTGTCATATGACTTCTTCTGAGAATTATTTATTAGTGGTTTGAAAATTTAAATTGGTGCCCATGTTCTCATGGCCCACCACCAAACTTGGTTGGAGGATACTCAACGAGCCAAGGAATCCCAACAGCTTGTCTCCTCCCATACCATAAAACCATCTTTTCTTCCTCACCCTAAACCCAACAATCCTACCCATCCTGCAAATCCCCTCAAGATACATAAATTAACCTGGGAAGAAATTGTCAAATGTCAACTCAAGGGTCTTTACTAGAATAACGATGACAAATATTTTTGAGGATGTTTATGAAGAGGAGGAAATTGTTCCTCCTGTGGAGAAGCTACCACCGCAGTTGATCTAACCCCACCCTTTGATCCACTAGAGGTTGAACTGGTGATTTCACTGAATTCCCTCACTAGCTTCTCTACTCCCAAGACCCTCAAGTTAATTGGTTACATTAAGAATAAAAAAGTAATCATCCTTTTAGATATTGGTAGCACCCATAATTTTATTCATCACTACATTGCCAAAAAATTCAATTGTTATATCCATGTAGTCAATAATTTTCAAATCATGATTGCCAATCGAGGGTCCATGAAATGTGGAGGACGTTGTGAAACTATGCGGCTCCAAATTGGTCAGTACCACTTGAAATCCCATATGTTTTCTATATACCATCAGGTCCCCACTCTCATGGATTTTAACGAATTAACCATGCAATTCCAATAGGAGGGACAAGAGTATCAATTCCAAGAAATCAAGGTAAGTTCCCCTAAGATCATCAGTTCCCATCAAATGGAAAATATTCTCAAAAAAATTCATTTGGGTATTATTTCCCAACTCCATTCCATTCAAGGAATTGACACACCCTTCGTGCATCCTAACCTCCAATCTATCATATCCAAATACCAAGCTATTTTCTCCACTCCCGAGGGACTTCCCCCTTCAATTGGTCTTCATGATCATTCCATTCCTCTTGTCCCTGATTATATTCCTCCCAATGTTTTCCCTTATCATCATCCCTTTTCCCAGAAGAATAAAATTCAGAAAATTGTTCAAGAATTTCTCGAATCAGGTGTTATCCATCCTAGTACCAACCCTTATTCTTCTCTCATGGTCATGGTACTCAAGAATGAAGGTACTTGGCGCATGTGTCCATACTTTCTCACCCTCAATAAACTCACCATCAAAGACAAGTTTCCCATTCATATCATTGACAATCTCTTCGATAACTTTATGATCTTTGGAACAACAAATTTCCTCCACAGAGAAACAAAAATGGGTAACCAAGTTATTCAGATATCATTATGAGATCATTTACAAGAAGGGAAAAGAAAATGTGGCCGCTGACACTAATTCCTGAAAATATGAAGAAGAAGGGTTCTTATTTTCCCTCTCTTTAATTGCACTATATTGGATCCAATATACTTGCACGGAATGGCTGCAAGACCCCAAAATCTCTCACCTGATCCAACAATTACAAGAAAATTATCCAACTTCTCTAGGGTACTCTTGGAATAATAATGAGATTCACTACAAATGTCGTCTATATTTAAGGAAAAAGTCGCAACTTAAATCCATGGTGTTTTTTGAGCTTCATGCTTCACCCACAACTGGGTATTCAGGGTTTAACAAAACCTATGAAAGGGTAAAAGGTTCTTTTTTCTAGGATGGTATGACATAGGATGTTCGCACCTTTGTGGATGAATGTGATGTTTGTCAACGCAAAAGGGAGAAACATTAAAAGAACGTGAAACACTCCAACCCCTTCCAATTCTCCCTTATGTTTGGTGGGATATTTCTATGGATTTCATTGTGGGGATACCTAAATCCGACAATAAGTCAGTCATCATGGTGGTGGTTGATCGTGTTTCCAAATATGTTGATTTTTGTGCTCTTCAAAATCCCTTCACCACATGCACATTGGCTCAAGTTTTCATGGATAAACTTTTACAAGTCCTTGCACGCAATAGAGAACTCGTTGGCATGCACAATAGAAAATCGGTTGGCATAAGCACTAGATTTTGGTTCCACATGGTGAAAAAATCATGACATGCTTTCAATGTAGACTTGTAGCACATGCATGGTCCTGTCAAAACCTTAGAGTGCCAACACGAGTCTTTTTTTTTCAAACAACTAGAATACATCATAAAATGCATCTTTTGATTGCACATCACTTCCTTCGTTGGCATTCTCTTTCTCCTCTAATTTAGGCTATAACAATACACCTTGTAAGGGAAATTTTCCTTCATTAGTCTATACCTCATCTATCTGGATTCCTTTCTAGACCAATTTTGATCTTGAAAACCCTAGACGTCAACTATTATCTCTCACATAAAACTCCCTTCCAATATCAAACCTATGTCTAGAAACAATCAACTAGATATCCCTCCTTGTCTCTTAAACTTCCCTAACTCTTGCAACCTCCCTACACTACTCCCTTCATCACTAGTCTCCTTTTATAGTTGAAAACTTCTCTTTTTCACTAATTTCATCTAATTCATCAACCACTTATTGATGTTTTCTACCCTTCTTAAATAATGCTTATCCCTTATGATATCTCCCCCCTCTCCCCCGTAATACCAAATATACCAACCTCTCATGATCACCAACACTTGAAAACCATCCCCATAGTGCAGGAAGCTAACTTGGACATGTTGACAAGTTCAAAAGGTGAAAACCCCTCTTGATCTAGAAACATATTTATCTAGAGACAGATTTCTTAGATTAATCTCTTCCATTCTCCCCTTTTAAACTACAGTTCTACCTCTGAAAAACACTAGCAAGATTCCACAAAAAATTCTACTATGTATTCTTCAATTGTAATCTACACCCAAAATTCGACCACACATGTCATTTGATGGAGTGCATGTAAGTTTTGAACATTCTACTCTACCACCCTTCTTTCTATATTTTCATATTCAAGGGCTTGCTCAATATTCTTCAACAATTCATATAAGATTACTAGGAATTCAACGTATAAAATCTCATAATCATCTCTACTAGGGATCCTATACAAAACTATTTCTCTACATCATCGAAGGTTCCACCCATGAAATTTTGCATCTTTTGCTACAAAATTTTCAAATTCATTTTCCCACCATTCTTGAATATTTGACCTAAATAAAAACCACAATTTCATCCTATATGTATCCTCCCCTATCGCATAGGTCCCAACAACTAAATCATTCATTGGCTCTTTTTGAGAATCAAGTTTCTCTCTAAGTGTCCAATAATAAGATCTAGTATATTCTACTGTGATGGAATTTTCAATCCTAAAAAAGGAAAGGTCCCACCCAAATATCCATTAAGACATTTAATGATGGAAATACAATTTGTGGGATGGAATGTAGTTCATTATTAATCTCTTATATCTTCACTGTAAAACCATGGCTATATCTATGCAATTCTAAAACATTCTTAATGAAGCATACATCATCCATTGAAAACAAATTTATCGAAAAGGAAATAATTAGAACACATCACAACACAATGGTAATAAAAATGAAAAAATGAAATGAAGTTCTTCATTAACATCATTGAGCATAGTCCATTACAATAATATGCCCATGATAAGAGTATATGTTTTGCATAGAATGAATAACAACAATATACTCTTGAACCTTCTATCAGATAATCTATAAACCTTGTAACCCTCATAAATATTTTGTATATAACTCTAAAAGGTCCACTTATATAATTTACACTTGCCAAGGTTGACTTTTCACGACCTAACTAACATAGTCGACTAAATAAATACATTCTACTACATACTTAATACTTGCTAACTTAGGGAACAAACAAATTGTGTTCCACTTGTTGCATAGTTGTCCAAGGGTTCCATTTGACATGGCTAAAAATGTCTAAATAATGTGCTATCCATACTTCTACTTTCTTGCACAACAATCCCAAAGACAAACGAGCCAACAATGTATGTTTACTTTATATGAGTAGTACAAACCAAACAATTATATATTAGCAACACATCACATAAGATTGAAGACCATAAAATTCAACATAACCATCAGTTTTATGGATGTTTTGAAAGAAATAACCATTTAATATAAGTGATCCTCTTTCATATATAAAACCATAATTATAATAGTACTTTACACAGAATTAGGATTGAAGACCATAAAATTGGCAAACAATTATATGAGTAATACAAACCACATAATTATATATTGGCAACACATCACATAAGATTGAAGACCATAAAATTCAACATAACCATTAGTTTTATGGATGTTTTGAAAGAAATAACCATTTAATATAAGTGATCCTCTTTCATATAGAAAACTATAATTATAATAGTACTTTACACATGATTAGGATTACACATGATTAGGATTGAAGACCATAAAATTCAACATAGCCATTAGTTTTATAGATGTTTTGAAAGAAATAACCATTTAATAATTTAATATAAGTGATCCTCTTTCCTATAGAAACCATAATTATAATAGTACTTCAACAATGTGTCTTTATTCTTCCTAAATCACATGAAACAACACTTCACTTCTTATTCATTTAATTGTGATACAACCATAATGTACACATCACGTGCATAAAAAAAAAAATATTGAATTAATATTGAAATAGCAGTATCATCAAAATCATTTTTAATGGAGTGAGGAGGTGTCAAATTCCAAACCAAGAGAGAATATAGAAAATTTACATTAGTGATCAATAAATTGTCTCGTCTCTTCCACACTTAATGGGTAGGGAAGATGTCAAATATAGGTTCATCTTTTTCGTTCTCTCTCAAAATGCTAGTTTGTATTTATTCTTTACTTTTCTTAGTAGTCTAAAACTAGAATTTGTGTTGATTGTCACTAGCATGCCAATATTTTGGTGGGGAATAAGTGGGTATAGATTACAATGTGAAAATGTGTTGGGGTGGGGTGCGGGACATAGATTACATTACAAACATAGATTACATTACAATAAAGAAGATATTATATCAATGGATCGGGGTGGGGGACATAGATTACATTACAATAAAGAAGATATTATATCAATGGATCATACTTTGCATAGGATGGATCCAAATCTCTTCTTCTTGAGGTTATTTTCTTTTAAGACTTTATCTAGTTTTATCTATTTTAATGGTTTCCTCCCAATCTTTCACAAACAAATTAGGAAAGTAAAAGTGAAGGTAAAAATTAGACATTCTTTTTCACTAAGAACTGTCAATAGTTTCAATACCATGGAGGTCCAAGATATTCAACCTCGCATGAAGGAGTCATTTTGATAGCCTTCTAGTCCATCTTAGGGGTTTTACCTTAACAACGAATTCATGTTATAGAACAATGATTCCAAAAAATATGTTTTGTATTATTATGAAACTTTTATTCAAAATGCTAATATAAAACTTTTCATTGTAAAATATAATTTATTTTTATATACACAATATTTATAATTTAAAATAAACTTTTCATTGTAAAATATAATTTATCTTTATATACACAATATTTATAATTTAAAATATCTTTTCTAGATTTCACAAGTCTTAAAATCTATCAAATAAGGTTTTAAAAGTCTTAAAATCTATCAAATAAGGCTTTAAAGGTTTTCAATTTAAATTTAAAATATATTTTATAAATTTCACAAGTATTAAAATCTATAAAATAAGGTTTTCAGGATTTTCAAGTTCACATGGTTAGAAACTTTTATTCCTTAATATGAAATTTTAATAATCCCTTAACATAAAATTTTAATAATTGTATAATTATGTTAAACTTTTCATAACAATATATTATTAAACTTTTTATAATTATACAATTTATTTTAATATATATAATTATAAATTATAAATTATCTTTAATTAGATTTATAAAAATTAATATTTATTTAAAAAAATTAATATAAAAATTTTGATATACACAATAGTTATATTATAAAATGTATTTTATAAATATTCAAATAATATTTTTAAATCCATATGTACAAAAACTTTTATACGATAATATATAATTTATGATAATATATAATTTATAAGATTTAAGGTTTATTTTAAATATTGATTATAAATTTTTTATTTAAAATTTCATAATGAAATGTTCATATATAATAATAATAATGTAATTTTAAGATCATTACAAGTAAAATATTAAATTGATATATGAAATTTCTTTATTTGTCAAACTTTCTAAAATCTACATAAATTTTAATATTTATATTATAATTTATAATAACATTAAATTTATTGATAAATTTTAATATTTATATTAAAATTTATAATAACAATATTTATATTATAAAGTAAGTATCTTTTATAAACTTCATAAGATTTAGAACCTAAAATTAAAAATTCATTAAAACCTAGGATTGGCAAATTCACATACTTCCAAACTTCTATCTAAAACACTTTTCATGAATAATTTTCAATAATTATACACTTGATTTTAGTATACATCACTCATGATTTTTTAAATCATTCTATACTTTTTTCTAAAAGAAAATTAACACAATTATATTAAGATAATATAATTTTTACACCACTAGACTACTATTTATAGACATAGCACATAACTGAAATCTTTATAGATATAACACATAGCTGACATTTGTGCAATAAAACTAGAGAGAATAACAATCATAAAAACTGCCAAAAAGATGTTCCATACAGGAAACAAAATCTCCATTACAAACATCACAAAAATATTCCAAAGATAACTAAGCCATCACTGAGATAGTATCCAAGAAACAAAGACCAGCAAGAAGTACCAAAACTGAGAAGAAAAACTATAAAAATGAAGAGATGAAATATGCGACCACTAATAGATGTTGATGATGCACCTTTGGCCCTCCAAATCACTAGACCACTTGTGAAGCATGATATAACCTTCCGGTTCGAGATGAGATTTTTTAGATTGCTCATCTTCTTCCTTGTTGTATTCACGAAAAATATGAAAAAAGTTGGTAGCCATAAAGTTTCTTCTCATCAAACTGATTCTTTGTTTCCACCCTTCCAAGGAGCTAACATGAAGATTACCCTTATTATTTAACTAGTTTATGATGACTTTGGAATATCCAAGAATCTGAATCTGATAAATGGACAAATAATTTGCTATGAAAAGTCTTGCCCACACACCCATAAGTTCAGCTTTCGTATTTGTTCCCGCCCCACAGTTTAAGTACCACTTATAAACTGTATATGAAAATATTTTTATGATACCCCCTGCTCCACTGCAACTCCCATTTGTCTGGGTTGCTCCATCAAACAAATCCACTGGATACTCAAGAGTGTCTTCTATCCAACAGGACCGAGAAGGAGGAATCTTCATTTTGACCACCTATTTTTTATAGTTTCCAAAAGTCTTTATAACAAACGCTGTGATTGAATGCTCCTTTCCTTAAAAAATTGTTGTGTTTCTTTCTAACCATATGTACCAGCAAATATATGTCGCAAGACTGGGAGAAGCATTTTTATCTGTTGTCCAATTGGCTAGACATTCATTTAGGTCACTACCTCTCCAAATTTGAGTAATCTTTTTGATATTTTTTATTTTTAACTAGATTAATTTAGTAAAGGGACAATGTATGAATATATGTGTGTTTTCTTCACTATCCTTTTAACATAATTGGAAGCACCCCGGTCCCTTCCATCCTCTGATTTGGAGATTATTCCATGTCAGAATTTTGTTATTTACTACTAGCCACAAGAAGAGTTTTAATTTTTGTTGGATATTCCACTTCCACATTTGATTATTCCATCCTCTGATCATCGATTGATATTGAGTAGATAATAAAGCCACATATACATTCTTGGCTGAGAGAATGCCTGATGAGTTGACCTCAATCCAAATTAGCTCATCAACTTTTTCAGATATAATCACCCCTACTGCTTGTAATGCCCATCTATAATGATCCCATTCACTTGCCAGATTGCATGTAAGCTCCAAATCTAAGTTGTTGATCCATGCATATAGAATTTTGTCATGTTCTTGATTTCTCCAAGCATGAGCCAATACCGTGAGTTGTTTTTGTCTGAGAGCATTGATAAGCAAAAGAGAGAGAAATGAAGAAGTGCCCGAACCCAGAACTCTATCTCGTCCCAAGCTCATGTAATGGCCCGAGCCGGGCTTCTAGCTAATCCAATTTGTCATCACATGTACTAACTTTAGAAGACTGATCCAAATTTTTTATGCCGACGGATGATGAAAGGAAGTAGATCTGAGCCAGCTATTAACTGAGATGTATGGAAAATACTTCTTATTTATTACTTTGTGCCATATAACTTCTTTTGTTATAACTCACCACAAATTCGACGCTGCCTATGCTTTACTAAAAGAAAAGATATTGCAAAAAACCCAGTCGCCCAAACGCTTTGGTCTGGCTAATGTCTCCCAGTGACAGAGATGATAATGTTTTGTATCACCACTCCCATTCCACATAAAATTGTAGAGTAACTTCCTTAACTTATGTAGAATAAATATAGGAATCGATGCAAGAGATAACCAGTAGACAGGTTGACTTTCCAGAACTTATTTACATAGAATATATCTACCCCCCAGGGACATCCACCAATAGCTCCAGTGTTTTATTTGTTTTTCAAATTTGGTTAAAATCCAAACCCACTCTTCAACTCTTTGTATACTTGCCTTCAAGAAGTGTCCCAGATACTTGAAACCCAATGATAAATCTAAAAAAATATATGGAAAAAATTGATAAAAAAGATGAAATTTTGTATTCTAATAGTCCCGAGTAATGAACAATAGACTTTAATTGATTCACCATTAAGCCCGAAACCGAATAGAACAACTGAACCAATCTTTAAATTTCCTTCCATTCCTGAACTGAAGCATTTGTCAGTGGAAGGATATCATCTATAAATAAAATATGTAAATTTTTTGTAATTCTAGAGAATTTGATGCCTTCTATGAATCCTTGTTCCTAACATGATTTTAATAAGAGACTCAAAATCTCCATCACCAGAATAAAAAGTAAAGGAGACAACAGACACCCTTGGCGTAGGCCTCTACCACTTTAAAAAAAATCAATTGCCTCCCCATTGACTAGAACTGCAAAGAAAGTAGAATTCACACAAGACATAATCCAATTTGGCATATGTAGTCCAAACCTAACTTGTATAAGAACCATTCTGAGATAGTCCCAATTGACGCAATCATATGCTTTTTACAAGTCTAGTTTTAAGATGAGGGATTTTATATTTTTCTTCTTAATATTGTGAATGCACTCATGTGCAGTACCAATTGCATCCTAAATATGGCATCCCTCCAAGAATCCCAACTGTTCTTCTGATAGTGCCCTTGATAATATTGGTTTTATTCGATTGGAAATCACTTTTGAAATAACTTTATAAACCAGATTGCACAAAGATATAGGCCTGTAGAACTCGAATTGTTGTGGCTTATTATTTTTGGGAATCAAAGATAAAAGGGTTGAATTAATGCTTCCTGCTATGCGCCCGCTTGATTGGGTTTCCTCCACCATCGCCAAGAGGTCCTCGCTCACTAAATCAAAGAAGTATAAGGAAAATTCCACCGACTAGCCATTAAGCCTAGGGCTTTTTTATTTTTTAAAGAAAGTTAATATTGATTTCAATACCATTAAAGTTACAAGCTTATAGAGATCTCTCGCTTCATTCTCATCTAACATCTTCGAGTACTGGCTCACCACTCCAACCTATTCTGCTGATATGCCAGGTAATGAAGACTTGAAGAAATTCCTAAAATATTTAACTGCCTCTTCAACAATAGCTTTCTGGCCTTTGTGAATAGTACCTGAATTATCACAAATCTCCCAAATATATTTGTTATTTCTCCTGTGGTTAGCAAACTGATGAAAGAATTTATTATTTTGATCTCCGCTTTGGACCCATATAGCCCGACTTCGAATACGCCACAGGTCTTCCTGAGATTTAAGATGTTTATTTCTTTTAGATTCGAGTCTTATGAGGTTTGACTCCACCTCCGGGGGAGTAGTGCCCCCGAGAGCCTCTGCAAATAGTACTTGATGTTTCTTTCCAACGTCTCCATATCATTTGCATCCCGATCCCTTAAATCTCTTTCCCATCTTTTGGTGATAGCTTTCATATCCTTTAACTTCCAACCAAAACCTCGCTAAGAGTCTCCTTCCTGTAAATATTTCTTGTCTTTCCACAACTTGTATACCAGATCATTATAATATTTTTCTTCTAGCCACTGAGAATGGAATTTAAAAGGGTACGCTTTTTGTATGAAAGTGTTCTCCAACTGAAAAAATATTGGTGCATGATCCGAAACATAAGGAAATTCAACCCAAGTTTTGTATAATTTGACCTCCAGGAGCAGGTCCTTCGATACCAAAAACCTATCGAGTCTCTTAGCAATTGAATAATTACCCACCATTATGCTAAGTCAGAACTAATTTTTCGGGTTGAACATCAATAAGTTTGAAAAAGTGAATTAAAGAAACCTGCAAGTTGACCCGAAGTAGCAGAACCCCCCCAAACCTCTCTTGTTGATATAGTAAGGTTTAATTCCCTCGCAACCACAAGGCTCTTTAATGATAACAAGCCACTGTTTGTGAGAGTCGACTAGAACGATTTATGCCCCAGGCACGGGCCATAGACATTTAGAAGATTGATCTTCCTTTTAGTAGCAATAATTGATCCTTATAACAAAATCCCTCCACAAGTAAGAAACATAACCAATTTAAAAAGATGAGGATCCCACGAAACTAGAAGGCCACTTGATGAGCCAACCGATTTCACTGCACAAGTTACCCATGAAAGATGGAACTTAAGCATAAAGGACCAAGCTTTATGTTCATGAACCAATGTTTTGTGTAAGAAAATTATATTTGGGTGTGTAATCTTCAAGGCCCGACGAAACGAGGCAGCTTTTAGGGAGCCTCCAATCCCTCTAAGATTTAAAGACATAAAAATCATCACTTAGCCCTTGCTAGGGCCTTCACTGCTTTAAGTGCGCCATTGTCGGAAGTAGAAGGATCTGTGACTAAGGATGAAGAAGTTGACGACTGTAACTTTTTCTCGGAACTTCTTGTTTTAATCGAAGAATATTCAATCCCGAGCCCTCGAGACGAAGAATATTCCTTCGTGGACTCGGTCTAGGGGATATTCTTTGTGCAAAGATCACTAGAGAAGCTGGATGGATCAATAACATCATTCCCAAAGAAAGTAGGTAAATGAGCAGGGGTATTATTGTCCCATAGAAAGGGAATTAGGGAGTCCAGAACCGCACTTAAAGAGGATTCCCCTCCTCAGATTCACGACATCCCAAAATCGGTTACGTCTCATTGGGAGAGGAGAAACCCCATTTTGAACTTTCGTGGAGGAAAGGGGAGGTGAAAGAACCTAGTCAACAGGAAGGTCAGATCTAGTAATGTGAGAGACAGAGCAAGTGTAAGATAAAATATACGAGGCAAACAAACACGGTGGGGCTACACTCACATCTTGATATTAAACGAAGACATATTACATCCTTATATAGGAAAAGACTCTCTCGAGTCGGCTACATGCAAACCAAAATACAACTAGACAACTGACTCTTAACTAAGCACTGACTCTTCTAACTGGCGCTTACAACCCGCGCTTATTACTGGTGCTAACAACTAGCTAACATCTCCATTATTTCCAAGTCTCCC
>JZKD02S2211614.1:893984-904981 GCA_000966675.3 Picea glauca
TCATAAAAGTGGTGCAAAGTCCTTGATCAAAATCCAAACATAAGGTTACCATAATTAATTACATTTTTCTACAATAAACGAGTGCCAAAGTCTAACCAAAGATATGTTATTAGATAATAGTAAATAAAACCAAAATTGTTCAAAAATTTGATGAATGAGGTTGAAAAAAAAATATTGCCCATATTTTGATATGTTATTATCTTTCTATGTTATTAGATAATAGTAAATAAAACCGAAATGGTTAAAAATTTGATGAATGAGATTGAAAAAAAAAAATTGCCCATATTTTATTCAACACATGCCAACCACCTACGTCTTACTAAAGGCCTTAATTCGAAGGTGCATATGCTTCCAGAGCACTCTATGTACACATGGGTGAAAGTAAATCATATTTGAAATTCATGATTTCCTTATATGGGTCCTTTACAAAATCTTCAAACCGACCATCTCACATAAATCATAAAACTATCTATAAGTTCCTTTGTACATCATAAAACTCTCTCTTGTTATTTCTAACTAAGTCATAAATATATCATAAAAGTGGTGTAGAGTCCTTCATAAAAATATAAACATAGGGTCACCATAACTCCTTACATTTTTCTAGAATAAATGAGTGTCAAAGTCTAACCAAAGATCTATTAGTATTCTAGTGTGAAAGTCTAACCAAAGATCTATTATTAGCTAATAGTAAATAAAACCAAAATTGTTCAAAAAAATTGATGAAACAGATTAAACAAGAAAATTGTCCATCTTTTCTTTGATCACATGCCAAGAACCTATATCTTACTAAAAGCCCTCCTTAGAAGGTGCCTATGCTTCCAGTGCACTCTATGTACACATGGGTGAAAGAAAATGAGGAAAAAACATATTTGAAATTCATGATTTCCTCATCTATGGTTCTCAACACAAGATTTTCCATGATGCAAATTCTCCTCATCCAATGGATCACCACCATAAAATCACCAAAGACTTGATTTTTTGTGACTTTGTTTTCAATAGAGACGAATAATGATAATTTCAAAGCTATTACATCAACATAATTATTTTTTTCCCCTACCCAATCGAGCCTTAAACTTGAAAAATTGAGAATCTTGTATGAAGACCACCCCTCTAGCCCCACAAACAAGTGGTCCCCCCTAACTTTCCCCATCAAAATAGGCCAAGCCTCACCTTCATCAATTTTTTCTAGCTTAATTGATACCATGGGTTTGTCCTTAAGATGAAGTTTGAAATTATGAAAGACACACTTAGTTTGAGTTGCACATTGGATAGGTAATATGGTCCTTTCCTAGGATATGCTTTCATTTCAAGCTAACAAGATTCCCCATGCAAAGGGTCTTGAAACCTTTTAACTTGGATTTAGACTAATAGTTTTTTATACAATCAACAATTAGCTCTCCTTGAAATCCCTCTATAATTCCATTCAAAGAATTCAATTCCCTTCAAATATGACCTGTCTAAACAAAAAATATAAGAAAGTGGCATATTGTTTCTTCCTAAACCTAACAAAGAGGACATATGTTTGGCTCTTACCTATTTCTCCTTCAAAGAACTTCCCATGTAAGAGCTTGTTCCTAATAGCTAACCACATGAAGATTCTAGACATCAGAGGAGATATGGTTTTCCAAAGTGGCTTCCACCACCATTGCACATCTTCAAACCTCTCCTTTTCACACAAGGAAGCCTAGCCTAGGAGTATATAGTCCTAGAGCATGATTCTTTGACCAAACCGACTAGTCTATTGAATCCTTTATTCTCACATGATTAGTTTTAAGGGAAAATACGATTGCATCCCTATTTCACCTTCCTTTGAAAGGATGCCCAAAAATGTTGTTAACTTCCATTCTTTATGTCAAATTGTAGTTATCCCTTGATAAGTAGCCTAACCTATTTTACATATTCTTTTTTCATGATAATATTGATCATTTTGGGGGGGAATTTGGTTTCCTTCCCCACTTCCCACCCAAGGAACAACACCTTTGAGCACTTCACCCCCTTTTCCAATATTCCACAACAACCAATATTTGATTAATGAAAAGGATGACACAATTTCCTTCCATGTAATTGGCACATTATGAATTTTCTTAACACTATACATACTCCAATATTTGATTAAATCATGTTCAACATATTTCTCAAGAACAACTTGACTCCACAACCCATTACTATAGATAAACCTCCAACACACATTTTAGCCAATACATTTCCAAAACATTGACTATTCTTCTAAGCCCCCAACCTCATAAGCCCTTTGGCTTGGAAGTTTCCTGCTAGTTGGATAAAGGTATACCCTCTCCTTCACATTTCTCAAACCAAAGGAGACTAAAACTAATATTTATAATCGTTTCTAATATCTCTTTTGAAATAAAATACAAATAAAGCTAATAAATTGGAATAGCCTCCCATACTAACTTGATTAGGGTAATTCTCCCTCCCCTAGAAAGCTCCTCGTTGCACCATAATTTACTCACTCCTCGACCTTATCATTTAACCCTTCCTAATATTTTAGCTCATAATCATTAGGTTTGACATCAAATCCCAAGTAAATTTGAATCCTTCTTGCAAATTAATCCATTGATAGGGAAATAGTTGAATAATAAACCTATTATAGTCTCCATCCACCCCATTGAAAGAGATAGAATATTTTTTAAGATTAACCCTCATGCCTTTGGCCACACAATACAACTCTAAAATATCTTTTAATCTGATAGGATACCTTTCAAACCCATCACAAAAAAAAATAACATCATCAACAAAATACAAGAGTTACACAGAGAAATATCTAACCGGATTTATACCTTTAAAATTCCCAGTTCTTCATACTTCAAATAAATACTTTCTTAGGACCTTTACTAAGATCAAGACTAGTAATGAACATAAAGGGAACCCCTACCTAACCCCCCTGGATGGCCTAAAAAATCAAATGTTGAACCATTTATTAAGCTATTATCTAGGTGGACATAGATGGCCACCCACCTCTTCCACTAACTCAACACGGTTCTCCATATTTGTAGTTTTTTTTATCTATAGTGTTTTAGGTCCTAATCTTCCAGGGTGATTTTGAGGCCTTAACAATGTCTTTTTCCCACTCAGGGGCCTTAAGTTTCCATGGCATGCCCAGACTTGCCAAATTATAACTTTCTAACGAGCTATTGTGCACCCCAAATAGTAATTATATGCAAAATTTGCATCATTGAGAAGTTGATGTATCAATCAACCAACTCATGGCCTGCAATCCTTTTGGCGCTTTGTGTCTTAGGGTAAGTTTTTTGGATATTTAGGGTTTATTACTTTATGTTGGAAGGCCATTTTGACCTCTTGTAATTTGTTCTTGGGAATGGGCATAACCAACACGTCTCTCCTTAAAGATAAGCTACCACCATTCTAGTTAGTTTGTATTGCTCTACATTTCATAGTCTTTTCCTATTTCATTTATTAATAGAGTCTCATTCTCATTGTATTAATATGATCATTGTAATATTTATATGAGTGTGTTTACATTCATATTCCTTCCTTTCATTTCATTCTCTATACAATTCAGATTGGTGGTAATAGATAAATCTACTCTTTGTTGTTTCTTAGTGCATGTCCACAACAAGGTCAAGGTATAGAGAGTTGGTTATTAAACTAATTTCTCTTAGGGAAGAACACTCTCTCCAACCCAGGAGGTATCCCATGGTAGATGAAAAGAGAGATGACAAATCAAGAGATTTGATCAAGTTGTTTCTCAAGGAATCACTCACACGACAGAAGAACAATATGTTGGAAATTTTCAAATCCTTCGATGATTTCCAATGGCATCCGAGAAACCTTCAACAAGAAACCATTTCGGAGGTGTGACACCCTTCAAGGTACAAGTTAAATTTGACATTCCTTTATTTGAAGGAAATATAGATGAAAATGTTTTTTAGAAATGGCTAAATCTATTAGAGGGTTATTACACTGTAAAAAAAAATTCAAACATCGAATATATCACTTTTTCACTCCTTAAGGCCCTTCCCCATGTCAAATATTGGTGGAAACATTATTTGGAGAGACTTGATGGAGATGAGTCTACAACATTAGTACAAAACCCACTTTGGTTGATTTTTTTTATGGCCTCAAGGAGGAATTCTACCATGTTGGGAACTATGATGACTGGTACACGAGATGGAAAAGTTTGTGTCAGAAGAGAGACCAGTTGGTGATGAAGTACGCTGATGTCTTCCACACCTTACAATCAAATTAGGGTATCGAAGACTCTGAGTGACAGCTAGTTTTGAAGTATCACAATTTCCTACAAAGGGACATCCAAACATAGATGGATTTATTGGACATATCCTTAATGGGAATTTCTTATTGATATACTGTCAAAATTGAGCAGAAATTTAAGGAGAGGAATAAGTGGGAGTTTGGGTCTGAAAATATGTTACAACAAAATCATGGTAAAGGTGGCCCAAACTCACAGAACAAATGATAGAGAAAGGATATAGTCAACCTCGAGACAAAAAATACAAATTAGAGGAAAAGAAGGGTGACATGAAGTTGAAGAAGGATACTGGAAAGTGGTGTGATTTCCACAAAAATATGTGACACAACATTGATGAATGCCAATTGAAATAATTATTGTTGTCCAAGTTGAAAGAAAAATAATCGTACTATGGTTGAAATGCCACACCCTCAACCATAAACCATAAGTTGGTTGATCTAGGGATGATACCTCCACATCAACCAGTAATGTCACTTGTCCTAAGAAATCATGCCCTTCAAAGATAAGGTATTGTGTAATATTTCCCCACTTGAATTTTGTGATGGTATCTAGGGCAACCCTATATGTGGAAACATCATGATGTTTATGAGTCCAAGAATATTAGTACCATTGTTACTTTGGGAGGCCATGTCTATAGGGTACCATAAGTAATATCTCAGAAAATAAATTCCAAAAGGTAATCTCTCATAAAATAAAATTTATCCTCTTCATGGTTTAGTTGGAAGGTGAACAAAATGTCACTACGATCACCACGACCTTAGCACGAGGAATATCTACACATCAAAAGCAGATGGACACTATTGTAGAGGAATACAAATATATATTCACTTCACATGTGGGGGTTCCTCTAGACTGTTAGGTCAAACATTCAATTGACTTGATACCTTTACCTAATGGCCCAATATAAATATGCTCCCTTTTGGAGAATGGGGAAATAAAACATATATGAGCTCATCAAAAGGGGCCACATTTGACCAAGCTTCTTGCCTTGTGGGATCCCAATTGTATTGGTGCAGAAGAAGGATAGAACATGTAGACTCTATATTTATTGCAAATACCTAAACAAGATCACTATTAAAAAAAATACATGATCCCTTTTATTGATGATCTTCTTTATTAGCTTAAGGGTGCTAAGTTCTTTAGTAAGCATGATATAAATTTAAGCTACCACCAGGTCCCAATTGAATAAAATGATGTATGGAAGATCACCTTCAAGTATAAAGGAGGAATTTTTGAGTGGTTGGTCATGCCTTTTGGATTTAATATTTTTCTCTAGAAAACATTCATGAGGATGATGGATGATATCTTAAATTTGTTCACATGATATTTTGTGGTTTTATATTTGGATGAAATCCTCATCTTCAACAAAACTTGGAAAAAGCATTTGCATCGCATTTCATAGATCTTGAGGAATCTGCAACACAATTTATATTCCAATATGGATAGATTCTCATTTGGCATTCATGGAATTTAGTATCTAGGATATATCATGGATGAGCATGGGGTACATGTGGACCTAGCCAAGATATAATTCATTCATGATTGGTTAACCTTGATGACTCTAAAAAACTTATGTAGCTTATTGGGCATTGTGAAATTCTAATGTAGACTCATGTTGGGTTTCTATCATATCATTTGACTCTTAATCCAAGTGACCAAGGGTGGAGCTAAAGAAATTTTTTCCTGGTTTGAGTCACAACAGAAAGCATTAAAGGATCTAAAACAAAGCCTCTACTTGACACCATTCCTCAGTCTACCTACAATAGCCATTCAATATTGAGACATATGCCTCTGAATATGATATCGATGCAATCCTCACTTAGCATGGGAATCCAATGACCTATAATAGTGAGACACTCTCTGATACTATTCATAGGTATCCCACCTATGATAAGGAGATGTACTCCACTGGCATGTCGATAGTGGAAGCATTATATTCTATGAAAGGAAATTATCATCCACACTGATCACAAGCCTCTACAATTCATACACAAAAGGAAAGTTACAAAATGACCACCATCAAAAGCGGTTCATGTACTTCCAACAATTCCACTTGAATATGAAGTACAAGAATGGTAGCACAAACCATGTTGGAGACCGCTTCATCTTCCCCCTAACTGTGGTGATAACCACAACTCTTAACTCTTGTGGGCACAAGACCTCTAGGTGGCCCGAATTGAATGATAAAAAACTTGAATTCATTGTTGCATATCAGACATTGGAAACATGTAAACAAGTTCTAGAATTTCACGTCCAGGATGCACTTTTTTGCAATATGGGCCATCTTCATGTTCCTTCATGTTCCTTCAA
Source organism: Picea glauca (assembly GCA_000966675.3). NCBI lineage: Eukaryota > Viridiplantae > Streptophyta > Pinopsida > Pinales > Pinaceae > Picea > Picea glauca. Next base: position 900,544 of record JZKD02S2211614.1, read on the forward strand.
TCAAGCACGAAAAGATAATTTGGGAGGAACATCAAATGGAAAGGAACTTTGATGTGGAAAATATATTAGAAGTACTTTAGAAGTATTTATACTAGCCAAAACTCCAATAGGATGTCAATGGGTACGTGAGGTTTTCCCTTCACCAAGAATGGTAACAATTGTTTCTTTGTGGTTGTCGATCATTTCTCTAAGATGGACATTTTCACATCTTGTAAGAAGAGTATCACAACTAAAGCCATTGTTAATATCTTCTTTGAGCATGTTTGGGTTAATATCTTCTTTAAGCATGTTTTGGGTTAATATATTATTAATCTATATTTACTAAGTTCTTTACTAAGTTCATATGATAAGCAATTACTTGTATATTTCAATTCCTTTAAAATATAAACCCTAATTAAACTTTAAAAACAATATTTCATAAAATAAATCTTTATTTATCATTTCAAATGTGGTCAAGCCCCACTAGATAAGTTACTTTTAAGTGAGCCCACTATATCAAATTTGAGGATATTTAGATTAAAGACCAACGTAAAGGGAAGAAAATAATATCTTTATTTTTTATTTTCTTTTTTTATAAAGTTTAGTAGTTATAAAGTTTAGTAGAGTAGTATATCATTAGCTAAATTGTCCTCTTTAAACAAAAATCCTTCCTTTAAATATACTTTCCTCATCATTTCATTTGATTTATAACAATATGGATCCAATATCATAATTATATAATATTTCTCAACAACCATATTAATTTCCTAAATTCATATCCTTACACATGTTGAATAACATATATTTCATTCCATTACATCTTATAAACATTTAGAGAATACCTAGATAAAGTATAATTCATCATAGCACCCTAGCAATGTTTGTCCATATTCAAAACTAGACCGACATATACAAATTATATTCTATATCAAAACAATATCAAAACCATAAATGACATAGTGGAAGCAATTACATGTTCTAAGCTTCACAATGAAGTGAAACTAAAATAATCCTTATGGTATCGTAGTACTTAAAATATGCATCCTTGTCCTATTAAAAAAGTCAACCCTCTAACAAAGTAAACAAAATGCAAAATGAAAAGCTGCAATGAATTGTGTTATTAAAGAAGTCAACCTTCTAACAAAGTAAATAAAATCAACATATACACATTATATTCTATATCAAAACAATAAATGACATAGGGCAAGTAATTACATGTTCTAAACTGCATAATGAAGTGAAACTAAAATATTACTTATCATAGTAATTAAAATATACATCCGTGTCCTATTAAAGAAGTCAACCCTCTAACAAAGTAAACAAAATGCAAAATGAAAAGTTACAATTAATTGTCCTAATAAAAAAGTCAACCCTTTAATAAAGTAAACAAAATGCAAAGTTACAATAAATTGTTAGAATTAATGCTTACATTAAAATTAGTTTAGGTTTATTGTATATTTTTCAAATATTTTCTTAACTTCTATCTTGACATTTAAAATAAGTTTGGAAAAGTAATACATACATTAAAATTAATTTGAGTTTGTTAAGATATTCTCTTAACCTCTATTTTCAAATTTAAAATAAATTGGATTTTGACAATATCTTCGAATGTATCTGAATTTAAATATACAATAATAATAATAGCGTGAATATTTTTTTGTGTAAAATATGTGTACTCTCCACTATTTTATCTTCGAACCAGATATTCTTGTTCATAAAGAAATCCATCGTTGAAATATCAATTTGCCCTCTGGCTGACTCATTGGTTGAGTCTGACCCATTAATTGCCCAACGAAATGGTTTGTTAGATCCCGTTGCTATCTCCGAGCGTCGTGTGCCGTCCAAGAACATTGGTTGATATTAGCTGATCTAATAATAGAGTGTTCATCCTCCATGCATAAAATAAATAAGCACGTATAAAAATCAGATCAATCCAATGGACAGTAAAATTAGTGTGCTGCGTACACTTTCTCTTCTCGAAGGAATTATAAGCGCGATGAAAGTTTAACCAGACCTTCTTACTCTGACTCTAGCATGGAGAGTGCGCAGAAGAATTTCCCAAGCAATAATCTGATCATGAATAGATTTATATATTCTCAGATATTACAAGGAAATGGCCTAACAAATGCATGCTTTTCAGGGTTTCATTCTCATGTTTGGAAACCTCGTTTGTAATTGACACTCATTATTTTGGTTCTGACGCTTATCTGTCGACGGGAGAATAGGGTTTACATGGTCTTTATTTTTTTGGTCCATTTTTGAACGAAAAATATTCTCATGTAATATTTTGGAATTTTAGGCTTAAATTTCTAAATCCGATTGTTTTGTCGCAATTAGATGAGCGTTGGAGGAATTGATCTTGGAAACGAGCGCTGCATTGTTGCCGTTGTACGATAGCGCGCTGTTGAAGTACGGAAGTTGTTGATTGCTGTATTGTGATACCGGTTTATTTCACAGATTTCAAGGAGTGGTTTTGGATGCCGTTGCCATTGTTAACCTAAATCCCCTCTGCCAGATGAACGGGAGAACAATCACCGCCTCAAGATAGATTTGAGTAAAAAAGATCCGTTGAATGTTGTATTTGTTGACGTTGGGTATGCCATTCTGCAGGCGTGTGTTGCTGCATTTAAAAAGGGCCAGCTGAAGATCCTGGCTCATACTTTTCACATATCTTTGGGCAGAAGGTCTTTTGATGAGGCTTTTTCGAGGCATTTTGCTGAGAAATTCAGGGAACAACACTGGATAGACGTGTCGTTTAATGTTCGACTAGTGAGTGAATGCAAGCTGCTTTCCAAACGCAAAGTAAATTGCCCCACCTTTGTCTGAATTTGCAGTTCAGAAATCCGCAATTTTTTATAAATACGTTGTTAGAATTGTATTCTAGATAGATCCGTTGTTAATTTTAGATAGATCCATTGGAATTATTGTATTTTTTAAGATACAGAATTATATTTTAGCTAGATTCGTTCTTAGAGTTGTACTTTTGATTATATGAGTGATATGGAGATCCAGAACATTCGTGAAAATACAACTTCAATGGAGTGGGAATTTCAGTTCGACAATTTCAATTAAAGATCAACTGGAAAAATGGGCAATTTTGTTAGCGTTTGGCTAATAATACGTCTAAGAAAATAGTTATAAACCAAAATCGATGTTCTTGGAAGAATCACACATAACCTAAAAAAATTGTTGGAATTACAGATTTTAATTATTATTACAGCAGCTAAATAGCTGCTGGTGAACTCAGAAAGGCTGATAAGATGAAAGGAATCCTTAAAAGAATATATTAAATTTTATTATTGATTAACAAATAAACAGTTGAGCTTCATTTATCTGGTGTTAATATTTTAAATTCTGTTAATCACTTACTTGGCAATCAGTTAGCTATCAAAGTAATTTTTAAATATGATTAGGTAAATCTAAAAAAGTAAACACATAAACGGATGTCTTTATAATAACTAGGAAGTTAATGATTGAAATCACAGCCATTTATTTTGTGTGACTACTAAGAATATTCCAGCCATATTTAATCCTGTCCATAGAAAACTTATTAAGCACTAAACCCCTATTAAATCTGCCCATTGTCAATAAGTGTACACCTTTCGGCATAATTAAATCTACATAATTTTAATGACATATACATTTTTCATAATATTTAATCATTAATACATTAAAAAAAAAACTAATATTTCACTCACAATTGTATGTCCTGATTCCAATACTGGTAGGGCTTAAAATAATTGAGAGCAATATAAGAAACCAGCGGTGTCATTGAGAGTTCTTCTAAAACATAAGTACACACCAATACAAGTAGGATGTTTGTTGAAGAAAGAGACATCCAACGACATATTTATTCGTAAGAATAATATCTTTGCTTACACAGTTACCCATTATAACGAATTGATAATAAAACTATTTTCTGATGACGTGAGAACTTTGCTGCATTATTATGATGACATGACGTAACAACCACGATAATAACAATAATATTGGCTAGACCACACGATTACGAATTATTCATGCTGTAAACGGGGAAGACATTCCGAATCACTACCATTTCTATTATAATCATTCATCTACCTGCGGCAGACGATCCCATGACCACTGCCGCGCCCGCTGTTGCAGTCGAGTGCACTGGTGATAGCATATTCATCGTCAGAAGAGGAGGCGAAGCGGGCAACTTTGCAGTCTGCCGCGAACAGATTGGAAGTGACGTAATTGGATTCTCCTCCCATGACCGGCATGGCCACCCCCATCTTCACAGGGCTCCTGTATTCTGCCCCATATGTCTGTCCAAGCACACCGCTCACATTGGGGCTCAGAGAGTAGAACTTGAAGCTCAGTTCCAGATGGGCGAAGCAGTCCTCACCAGCAATGATCCCGTACTTATGGACTCGAGACTCCTCTTCACTGATGGGCACCACGCGAGCACTAATCTTCAACTTGTCCTCCACTTGAA
>JZKD02S2211614.1:980971-999249 GCA_000966675.3 Picea glauca
ATGAGAAACTGATTAATAAATGTAATCTCATCCATAGTTTAACTTAGGTGCATTGGTTACAACCAATTCTGATTTGATCTCACCCGTATTCTAATCTTGGTTGCATTTGTTTCAACCAATCCTAATTTATAGGATCTAGAATCCTATGGATGAGCTTTGTTGTCACTGTTTCCAACACTCATAACTGAAATCTGCAATCGATCAATCGTGTAAAAATATCTGCTTTATGCGCTCTTGGATTGGAATTGGACACCTCCACTTCCCTTCCCATTAAGTGTGGCTTTGCTCCGATACGATATTGCTCTATTTTTCATAATAATTGGCCCTCCAAGGAATAAATTAATGGCATGATATATAATTTATTATTACTTCTTATAACCACTTATTTTCAGTATGTACATTTTTCCCGACTTTGGCTTTATTCATGTACCTCGTACAAAGCAATTCGTTAAACCACAGTCCACAAACAAACCCACCGCGGTAAAGAACCTCCTATATTCTCTTAAAATAGCAGTAGTGTAACTGTAAAATAGTAGTAGTCTAATTGTTTTATGTTTTGGTTATTTTCTCGATATATTTTCTGTTTAATTTTGTCTTGAGTAAAATTGTTGGATTTGCATATTTGAGTGTTTACTTTTGTGTTTAATTTTGTCTTGCCTAAAATTGTTGGATTTGCATATTTGAGTGTTTACTTTTGTCTGCACTCAAAAATGCAATTTAAATAACAGAAAATTGTGATTTCTTACAAGTTTGTATTGCCAAAACTTAGAACAACTAGTCTTCTATTACAATTGTATCATACAAGAAACTAAAGACTCTCCAAAAAAATAATAGAACTTTACATGTCACTAAATTGTTGCGCTTAACACATAACATGAAAGATGAGAATGTGAAAGAGATAATATACCAAGATGTTGGGTTTTAGCTAGAGTGGTTACCAAGGATAAGTGATATGTTAAGTTCATAATGAATAATTTATATATCTGTCTTTTTTTTTTAAGTATTATATCAAACTCATTCATACCATTTATCACATTGCATCTTCTTCATATTAAATTGTTTCCTTATAAAAATCAAATAAAATAAAAAAACTATATATCAATTTATATAATTTATATTTAATAATGTGAACCACTATCTCACTATCAAAGTTTAATCAAAATTAAAATAAATCTCTTGAAAAGAATGATGGAAGAGATTGGACAAAACTTGTTCATTTTTTGTTTCCAAAACATGCCAAGCACCACCTTCCTTCCTTAAAAGGTGCAAGTGAAAGTAAGTGAGGAAAAAACACATTTAAAATTCATGATTTACTCATATAAGGTCTTAATACAATATTTTCCATGTTGCGAACTCCCCTTGTCCAGTAGAGGATCACTATAAAATCACCAATGACTTGAATTTTTGTGTCACCACCATAAAATCACCAATGACTTGAACTTTTGTGATTCCTTTTTCAACTCAAATATTTGTTCCCCTAGCCTTGAACTTGAAAAGATGATAATCATGGATGAAGACCACCCCTCCATCCCCACAAATAAGTGAGTCCCTCTAAATTGCTTCATCAAAATAGGCACAGACCTCGCTTTCATCAATTTTTTCTAGCCTAATTGATATTTGGGATTTGTCCTTAAGATGAAGAGTGAAATTATGAAAGATGCACTTACTTTGAGTTGCAAATTGGATAGGTAATATGGTCCTTTCCTTGAATATGCTTGCATTTTGAGCTAACCAGATTCCCAATACTACAATTATAAGAAGGGCCTTGAAACCTTTTAATTCAAATTTAGATAGCTAGTTTTTCAGACGATCAACAATTACTTTTCTTGCCAACCCTCTTCAATTCCAATAATAGACTCCAACTCCCTCCAAACCTAACCTACGAAAGCACAAAAGATAAGCAAGTGACATATTGTTTCTTCTTAAACCTTACATAGAGGAAATATGTCTAGTCCTTTCCTATTTCTCCTTTGATACACTTACAATGTAAGGGATTGCTCCACATAACTAACCACATGAAGATTCTAGACTTCAAAGGAGATCTATTTTTCCAAAGTGGCTTCCATCACCATTGCACATATTCAACCCTCTCGTCTCCACAAAGGGTGATCCATAATTAGTTCTAAAGGATTCATTTTAAAACCATTAATTCAAATTGTATTAACAAGCTTCATAGTTTCCTATAGTTTCGTGAAAAATTGGCTTAATTAATTTAAAATAAGCATTTAAAGACTTAAATTTAAAAACTAGAATTGAAATAACACAAGCAATACACAACATATTGATAATGGAGTTCACCCATATCGGATACATCTCTAGGTCCACTTCAATTGATAAATCGATCCATTTAGAAAGCATTGTAACTCTAACTTGAAAGCATTGTCACTAATGTTTTCCAAAATTTTAAATGAATGATACTTGATTGGATTGATATTTTTATCTTCACATTTAAGGCATTATTTTCTAATGTGTATGCAAACTTGATCACCAACTTGGAAGTATTGATCAACCCAATGCTTGTTATGCCTAGCCTTATACTTGGCTTGGCTCTTTTCCAATTGTCCATGTACAACTTGATGAACTAATTGGATCTTCTAAATGAATTTATTTTCTTTTTCCACATCATCACATCCATCCATTACTGAATCTTTCCGAAGAGTGAAGTCCATAAGAGACTTAAGGAAATATCTAAAACATGTCTCAAAAGGAGCTCTCTATGTAGAAGAATGTATGGCATGATTATAGGCATGTACATAATACAAATGTTCATCCCAAGACACTTATCACAATATCCTTAAAGTAAGTGTATCACTATCCTATTGACCACTTCCATTTTTCCATCGGTCTGTGGATGAAAAGTGGTGCTCTTATAAATCTTAGTATCCATTAACTCCTACATAGTTAACCAAAATTTCCCAAGAAAGAGGGAGTTTCAATCAAATATAATGGATGTGAGGAAACCAAAATGAACCCAAACATGTTGGAAGAAAAAATGTGCAGTACCTTCTCCTGTCATTTGTTTCTTACAAGGTACCAAAACACACATTTTTCTAAATCTATCCATAGACATAGGTAAACCCCCTACAAAATCCATAAACACCCTTTCCCATGGACAAAAAGGTACAATAAGTGACATATACAAACCTAATTTAATGTTACTTAGTTTTCTAGTGGCACACATCACACATCCTTTTACATATTTGGACATAGTTTCATAAATATAAGGCCAATAACAATAACATTGTAACTGAGCTATTGTTTTTCCTATACCAAAATGACCAGAAATGAGAGAAGTATATTCTTCTCTAATTACATGTACTCTTTCATATCATAGGATACACAATTTACTTAGATGATATAGCAATTTTTCATGTACATGATAATATAATTCTTTCTCTTTAGTACCATCGATTAGTGTTTCATATACATCCTTAAAATTTTCATCTCTAGCATTTTATTCAATGTAACGTTCATGAGCTCAAGAACTATGTTGTAAAACAATATATGTGTTAACAAAAGGTCTAGATAACACATCAACAACTTTTTTTTCTATACCTTTCTTATACCTAATGACCAAATGGAATTGTTGCAAGAATCCCATCCACCAGAAATGATGTGACTATTGTAGTTTGGTTTGTGATTGGATATACTGCAAAGGTTGATGATCCATATGGATGATTATCTCTTTTCCCATTAAATCATTTTTCCATTTCTTTACACTCTTAACCAAAGCATACAATTCTTTGTCATAAGTATGATAATTTCTTAGTGCACCAATGAAGGTCTCATAATGGTAACAAAATGGTTTCATCCTTTGTATTAAAACTTCTCCCATGACACAATCACTTTCATTGGTTTCAATCTCAAATGGTTGTTCTAAATCTGGCAATGTTAGAAATGGGGTTGTACTAATATTTTCTTTCAAGGTATAGAAGAATTTTTGTTGTTTACCTCCTGATTGAAAGACCTCCTTAGTGTTTGTCAAAACATTTAAAGGAGATGCAATAAAAGAAAATTTAGCAATGAGCTTCCCCCAATATTGAATTTCCCCCGGGAAGATCTTAACTTCTATTGCATTATTAGGCTTCTATCTGAGCCAACTTCAACCACTTAGACACCAAATCGACCCCCATACAAACTAACCACAATATAAAATCTACTTTGGGGATTTTGGCCAACTTAACACAAAAAACTATCTATTATCCTGTAGCAGGCCCATGTAGGCTTGGTTTTTCAACCATGGCTCTAATACCAACTTGTAGTGTGCCTATTACCATGAAAAAGAAAACAATTTGATACCACATGATTAAAAACACCTAGGGAGCTACAGTAACATCCATATTTTCACAAACCACATTTTCATAACACATATAATTCTTTGAGGACACTTTCGTGCAAGTGATCAGGCTAAACATGGTACTTTATGATTATCTGATTTGGTTTATGAGTTAAAGTTTATGCTATATAATTAAATGTTGAAATTTGATATGTTAATTATATTGATGTATATCATTGACAGACATTATGATGAGGTTTCTTGAGTGTGCAGGAAACTTCACACGAAGAGGATGCTAATTGCATTCACAAAATTCCTTGAACTCTGGATTGAGTCAGGGAGTGGAATATTGACTTTAATTATGAGTACTTGATTTATTATGAATATGTTATGATGATAAAATTCAATTATAAATTTCATGTATAAAGAGTTATTAATATTATTTTTGTCAGTGGATGCAGGCATGGTGACACTTCCTAATCCGACTCACATATGGAGTAAAGGGATCATACACATATATCATATAGATGAGGGAGAGGTGTGGCATCGTCCCTATCACAGCCTACTAGCACTCTCGCCGTGACCTGAACTGAAGTTTAACGACTACCTTATTCCTGAGATGTTCACGATGTTGTGAGGGAAGACTTAGACAGTTTCTCACGAGGATTTTTGAGGGGCGTGTAATAAAGAGGATTCCTTATTCCTCAGTAATCCCTTAGTCTCACACAAGGTCGGTAGGTGGAGTATTGACTCCAAACTTCAAACAAATTCCAAATTAAGTAAAATGGCTAGTGTCACCCTTGGAGCACGTAGGTACCTCTTGAAGGGCACGTCGCATGTTAATCTAAAATGAAAAATAAAGAAATTGTAACGTCAAGATAAATTAATAAAAAAATTGAAGGATTTGGAGGATAAAATGAATACTTAGATTTTGTTAGAAAGGAGAATGTAATTCTATATTAATTAATAAACATGAAACATAATAATATACAATTATAATAGTTATGCCTAGATGAATTTTATATAAAGGGATCTAAGAGAAATTAGACTAATTAAAATCTAGAAAAGGGAGAGTAAAAATTAAGACATGTGCACAATGTGTGCAAAAAAATAATAAAAATAAATTATTTCATGAGAGAATGGGTTGTCAACATAGAGTTATAATCCTAAGTCAATCTAGACTCTAAATCCTAACTAAGAGAGAAGTCCTAATCAAACTCCAACTGTAATTTACTTAGGAGACACAATAAAGGAGAATATGGAGAATGAAGGGACAACTATGAGAAAATCTAGAAACTAATTCAAGAGGTGAGGAAAAATTCAAAATTTATTTAATTAAAATAAATTAAAACATGTGCAACTTGAGGGAAGTGTGACATGTGTTAAGGGTGAATAATCTCTAATTTAATTTTTATAAATTATTTAATTATGCGCGAATTGACAAGTGTCAAGACAAATGTTTCTTATAAAAAGAAGGAAGAGTAAAGAGGAAAGGACCCTATTGTTGGATGACTAAAATGTTGTCAAATTTTCATATGAATAGTTTACTTGTGTGAGTTGGGTTGTTGCGGCTAGTGGGGACAAGGAGGAAGAAGAGTACCCCTAGCATTGGCTGAGAGGTACCAGTATAGTCACTGGAATTAAAAAGGAGAGGGGACTTTGCACAATTTCTCTTTCCATTTGAAGATTATCCTCACCTATCATCCATCTTGGTTATGGTATTTAATATTTGGTTATTTATTGTTCGTCAAATGATCGAATACTCTATCAAAATTATTGTTTTCAATATTGTAATATTCATCGATGTTTCACTTGGCGTTCAGGTTTATTGAATATGTATTGGATGAGTGTCTTGATCATGATACATTGTCACTGTACAATATATATGTCTATTTCCCAGTTATTTATGTTTGAAGAAATGGATATACGTAAATAGTTACAAGGAATAGATTAGTTCCAGTGCCAAAACAAAATTTTGTAGTAGTATTCTTTTCCAAATAATATTTGTGATCAGTTCGAGGAAGTTCAAATAAAAAACAACATTTAGTAAATCTATATTCTCTTTCAAAGAGAGGTATTGAATATCTTTGTCGAGTTCTGGTGTGGTTTTCTCTAAATATTGGTAAATTGTTATGAAAATAGATATTCTGACAAGTCTGAAGTTTTCCACTTCCACTAAAGGTTTCGCTGGTGAATATGTCTTACCAACCAACCCTACCTTAGGGTAGCATAATCCTCAACCCAAGATTACTTAGATTCTAGTTTTCTTGCATTGTTCTGGAGTTATAGGTGTAGTGTGGTGTAGCGCACTTGTATTACTCATTCACAATAGTAAATCCGGTTACTACCCAATTCTTTACCCTCCTACTGTATCATTCTCTGCTACTTATCCCTGTGGCTCTTTCCTACAAGATTGAGTATCCATCTTTTTTCTATTTTATTTTGGGTATATTGTTTAGTGTCTATCTCGTCAGTTTGTAATTTGGTTTTTAATAATTTTTATTGGAGGGATAAGGGGATGGCCATCAAGGTAGATCCTCCCAGAGGGGAAGAACTACTATTCCTGTGGAAAAACATGTTGTTGATAGACACCAAGTATATTCCCATCAAGCCCATTGGGAAGGGCACTTATGGGATTGTGTGCTCAGCTAAAAACACATAGACCATCGAGAGACTGGCTAAAAACGCATTTGAAAACCAAATCGATGTCATGAGGACACTTAGGGAAATCAAGCTTCTCAGGTAGCTCGTCCATGATAACATAATTGCCGTGAAATACTTCATGAACCCTGTTTCCAGGTCTAATTTCAAGGATGTTTATCGGGTTTATGATCTCATGGAAACCGACCTCCATCATATCATAAGTCTTCTCTGGACTTCACTGCTGATCATTGCTAGTACTTCATCCACTAGTTCCTGTGAGGCCTAAGTATTTGTTTTCTTCCAACGTGTTGCATAGAGATCTGAAGCCATGTAATCCACTATTGGCTGACATTTGTGACCTTAAGATATGTGATTTTGGTTTAGCTCGAACACACTGTGAGACAGGGAAGTTCATGACTAAATATGTTTTCACTCGATGTTTTAGGGCTCTTGAATTGCTTCTGTCATGTGATGAGTATGTTCCAACTTTTGATGTTGGGTTTGTAGGTTGTATTTTGTAGATTTGTTGGGTCGATAGCCAATTTCCCCCTAGTAAGTAGTATATCAATCAACTTAAATTTATGATCAATATTATTGGTAGCCCAGCGGAAGATGATCTTCACTCTGTCTAGATCCAGAAGGCCTGAACCTACATAAAATCATTTCTTCTTTTTTCATGTGCTTCTCTGCAATGTTTATATCCTCAGGTATATCTTATTGCATCGACCTACTAGATAAGATGCTAGTTTTTTATGCTATTTTTTATGTCGTTCGTTAAACTCTCGTATCATACGTCATGTGGGTTTGGAAAATTAATGACACTTGGCGTTAAATTTGGTGTTTGAAATTATTATTACCAATAGAAGTTTTGAAATTATCAACGCTATAAAAGAGATTATTCAGTCCATGATTTGTATCGACTTTTGGGTACCTGAAATTTTGAACCTTAAATTTCGTAGATAGTCACTAATGCAAGACCATGCCTTGATTATTATTGGACTCATGAAGATGCAGATTGGCATGCATAAAACTAATGTTCGTTTCAAGTCTTAAATTGTAAGTTAGAAATGAATTGATACGAGGATTTCACTTGTATGGAGAAAGCAAGACTTTAATCCACTCATATATCTGGGAAATGATATAATCTTTCAGATTCTTCCTTTTATATATATATATTAATTGTAATTGTAATTGTAATTGTAGTGTTTAAATCAATCATAAGTAAATTGAATAATTCACCCTCACAAATAAATAAAAACATCTTAAATTTTTATAGTTGTGTACTTTGTGAATTACCATTGATTATCATTACACTTAATTATATGCTTAGTGTTATGGATTTCTTGATGTTAGATTTAATGGGTCATTTATTGGTTATATATATACAATTCTTATTTATTGTAATAGTGGTGGTATTGAAAAAAATATCATTGAAAAATTTGGTAATGGGAATTTATATTACCAGTGTTCAACAATCGTTGGATGAGTAGGCAATGCAATTGTCCTTGTTTTACATGTAGTTCATGTTATGGGTTTCCTATTTTTACAGGTTAGTTGGTATCATTATAATTGTAATAACTTGTATGTCCCTATTCTATTGCTTCACTGTAATTAATGTAATATTAGCTATGAGTTCAGGTGACAAAATATGGCATTTCTTTAAGGGCCTTAAAAGGATCGTTACAACATGGTTGATTGCTTAATCCTTAGATTATAAATTACTTATACACAATTTAATTAAATTATATATAATATTAGTGTGCTAGTTGCGCAACCATAATTATGGTCAAGGTCGATAATTTGATAGCGACTTACTCCTTGTTGTGTCTTTTGATAGACCCTTGTTTAGTGTTAGTTCGTTGTAATTTCTTGAAGTGATGATTTGGTGATTTGTGAAACAGTATATTCAGCCAATAAATGATGGAATATGTTATATATATATTTGCGTGTAATTGTAAGCACTCTATTTTTATCAAGTTGAACTTACTTTATGGTTTTTCTTACTCATTTATGTTTAGTTCGGGTGGTTGTTACATATGGTATCATAGTGAGGTTCCACTCTCCGACACCAGACTCATTACGACTTCCAATGCATTTTGTTTACATTAATATATATCGCTAATATAAATTGAAATTTTTTTATGGAAGGTATTATGGTTAGAAGGCGGAGGACAAGTAGACGTCGGGGTGCGGAACGAAGAGGTATGTCTCCTCCAAGTACATATACACCCAAGGGATCTACTACACAGGGAGAAGATGATACTACCGAGCAGGAGCATGTTGCAGTGGGCGATGTCATGGGTATGATGAGGTATTTTCAAAGGATGTCAAAGGCATTGATAAATTGCCTTGATCGTGATGAGGGAAGGGAATCTGTACCCAATGAGGGTTTGCAACGCCCTCCTGTAGTTAGTGGTAGTGTTCATAGATAACTCGAGAAGGTAAAATTTCTTGAGTTCTAGGGTTCCATGGATGATTTAGCCATCAAATCTTGGTTGGAGAATATGGAAATGTGTTTTGCATTGCGTGATTATACCTCCAAATTGAACTTTTGCATGGCAGTCTTCCAGCTGAAAGGGAGTGTTCTTCTTTGGTGGAAGACACTCTTACCACAATTGAGTATGGTCATTGAAGACGTGTCTTGGGAATTTTTCAAGGAGTGATTCCGAGAGAGGTACCTATATGATGAGTTCATTGAGTGCCATCTCAGTGAATTCAACACTTTACGATAGGGTAGTCGTACAATACCTAAGTATGAGGATATATTTATGGAGTTTCTCAGATATGCTTCGCACCTAAACAATGAAAAGTTAAAGATTAATAAGTTTGTTTTTGGTCTCAACTTCAACATTCATGCTAAGGGGAGGATTATAATGCCTCGTACTTTGCACAATGCAATAGATAAATATTTTATCGTTGAAGAAGAGTTGAATAATGGGGGTCAAGGTAGGACTCCTTCCAGGTAGACAGGACATATTCCACTTAGAGCGTCGCAGTAGCAGACACCTGTTAGACATACTTTTGGGAACCATGATACATCCCAAGGGCTTGTATTTTCTACACCACGCAGACAGGATACCAATCATTGGTCTCTGTATAGATCACCACCATAAAAACATCCACATCGTCCTCAGTAGCAGCAAAAGTATAGATCTATTCCACAGAACAAATAAGGGCCTCAGAACACTAGACTAGCGGATTCTTCCTCTGGAACTAGGAGCACTGACCCTAAGAACAAATGTTGGACTTGTGGAAATCCCCATTATCAGAGAGATTTTCCTATTGATAAGGAAAGATTTGTTGGATCAGCAGTACATATGATAGTGGGAGATTTGGGAAAGACCCACAGAATTCATGCAGCAGTGAATAACTATGAGGCCAAGCATCCACTACAATGCTCGAGAATTCATGTATAATATCATATCAACAGTTTACTATTTTGATAGATCCAGGAGCTAATGAGAGTTTCATTTCCAGTGTTTTGCTCAAAAGAATAAAGGTGAAGCCAGTCAAACAAAACGAGTTTAGATATGTAGAGTTGCCATCTGGAGCCAAACAAAAATTTGGAGGAAAGGTTAATGATTGTAAAATTAATTTGGGCAAATTCATCGTTAGTGTAAACATTTTTGTCACAACCTTGACATCCTATGATATTTTTATTGGAATGGATTGGTTAGAATCACACGACGCAGTACTTAACTGTAAAACGAAAAGATTAAGCTTAATTGATTATTTGGGACAAAATAGAGTAATTGTAGGAAAAACCGAGTGTCGCTAAGATTTATTACTTCCCTACAATTGAAGAAAAATATGCTCAAGGGATGTAAGTTGTATTCCATATTATCTCTTAATGAAAAGGGTGACATGGAGATATTGGAATACTTTCCAATAGTATCAGAGTTTGCTGATTTTTTTCCTTAAGAGCTATCGGGTTTACCACCAGAAATGGAATTGAAATTTACTATAGATTTAAAACCTAGAACATAACCTATTGCGAGAATGTCATATCGGATGTCGACACCTAAATTGCAAGAGTTAAATATGCAATTGAAAGAGTTATTAGATTTGGGACTTACATTTCCAAGTGTATCACCGTGGGCTACACCATTCATCTTTGTAAGAAAGAAGGACAGATTGTGGAGACTTTGCATTGACTATCATCAATTAAACAAAGCCACAATCAAGACTAAATGCTCATTATTGAGAATTGATGACTTATTTGATCAAATGAAGGGGGTGACATTTTTTTCAAAAGATTGATTTGAGGTCGGGATATCATCAATTACGAATCAAAGAGGAAGATATTCCTAAAACAACATTTAAGACAAGATTTTGACACTACGAATTTACTGTATTACCATTTGGTTTGACAAATTCCTAGGGTGTATTCATGAGTTTAATGAATGGGGTATTCAGAGAATACTTGGAAAAGTTCGTACAAGTATTTCCTGACGATATATTAGTTTACTCTCGGAAAAAAGAGGAGTACAATGAAAATCTAAGATTAGTTTTGAATTTCTTAAAGGAAAACAAGTTGTATGGAAATTTGTCGAAATATTCATTTTATCATGAAAAGATTCACTATTTGGGACACATCATTTCTGGAGAAGGTATCATTGTGGATCCAATGAAGGTAGAGGCTATTATGGAATGGCCAACACCGATGAACGTTAAAGAGATACATATTTTTATGGGATTAGTAGGTTACTATCGATGCTTCATCGAAGGATTTTAAAAAATAGCAAATCCAATTACAGAATTGCAAAAGAAGAATAAGAAACGTGTATGGTCAAAGAAATGTGTGGAAGCATTTTAGAAGCTTAAGGAATTATTAACAACAACATCAATATTAAAAGTTCCATATATGGAAAAGGATTTTCTAGTATGCATGGACGCATCCAAGGACTGGGAGGAGTACTAATGCAATAAGGTCAAGTTATCACATATATTTCAAGGAAACTAAGAAGACATGAAGATAAATACGCAACAAACTATTTGGAATTATTAGTGATTGTTTATGGCTTACGATTTTGGAGACATTACCTTATTGGATGTAAATTCAAACTAAAAACTGATCACAGTGGATTGCAACACATTTTTACTTAGAGTGACTTGCACGTACGACAAAGACGTTGGTCAAAACTTTTAAGTGAGTATGATTTTGAAATCACATACATTAATGGAATAGTTAATAGACTAATAGATGCATTGAGTCAAAGACCTCGTGTTTTCTTAGTAATACCCCTAAAGACGAATCTTCGGGAAAATATTTTAGCATTACAGATTGATGATGACTGGTACAAGTAAAGGACAATATCAGATAATATATCATGATGATACCTAGATATGAGGGTTATTCTTTGAACAATGACAGAATATTAAGATATAATAGTAGAATTTGTGTACCACCAAATGACAAAATGAGAAATTTTATTTTAAATGAAGCTCATCGAGTAGTGTATATGGCCCATCGTGGTGTCACGAAAATGAAGGAAGATTTTAAACCACTATTATTTTGGAAGGGAATGGAAACTGATATAGTTAATTATGTGGAGAAATGTCTTGAATCTCAGTAGGTGAAGGTTGAACATAGACATCCAGTGGGATTATTACAACCACATGTGATTCCTGAATAGAAATGGAAAGTCATATCGATGGATTTTATTGTTGGATTTTCATAGACAACAAGGAGACACATTTATATTTTTGTATTTGTCGACACTTTGACAAAGAGTGCACATTTTATTCCATACGATATATCAAGCACCTGACATAGCCAAAAAAATTGTTAATGAAATAGTAATACTGCATGGTGTGCCAAAAAATATAATACATAATCGAGGATCGGTATTCACTGGACGTTTTTGGACTAGTTTCCAAGAGGAATTAGGCATGAAATTAAATTTTAGTACAACATATCACCCCGAAACCGATGGAAAAATAGAAAGAAGGAATCACATTTTAGAAGATATGTTTTGAATGTATGTGATGGATCAACATAAACAATGGGAATAATTTTTACCATTGGTATAATTTGCGTACAACAATAATTATCAGAGTTCGATAAATATGGAACCTTTTAAGTTTCTATACGGATGACTATGTCGGACACCTTTGAGTTGGGATCGACTAGAAGATAGGGTCCTGGTGGGACCAGAAATGATTTAGGAAATGGAAGATCATATGCAAACCATATGGGAAAGGACTAAGGAAGCGCAAGACCGACAAAATATTTATGTGAATGTGCATCATATAGATCGTAGTTATGAATTTGGTGATAAAGTGTTTTTGCGGGTGAAGTTGCATAAGAGTTCAATTAAGTTTGGAAACGACACTAAACTCTCTCCAAGGTTTGTGGGACCTTTTGAAATGGTAGAAAAGAGAGGACCCTTGGCTTACCAACTAGCCTTACCTAATTCTTTGAAGCATATGCACGATGTATTTCATGTTTCAATTTTACAACATTATATTTTAGATCCATCATATGTTATTGATTTGAGTTCATTGCATGTATTGGACGAGGGTTCTCTCGTAACAGAACCAATCTTCATTTTATACCCTCTCACTTGACAACTACGATGTCGATTGGTCGATCAGGTCAAGGTCCAGTGGGACAATTATAGTCCACATTCCACCACTTGGGAGGACACACATGAGATGCATCAACAATTTCCATATTTATTTTGAAAGCTTGATAGATATATTAGTCTCAACTATATTATTGCTTTCATTATTATACTCTACAAACTTTGGGACAAACTTTAAAACAAGAGGGGGTGTATGTAACATCTAGATTTTCACTGACTACATTTTCATAACATATATTATTCTTTGAGGACACTTGCGTGCAAGTGATCCAGCTAAACATGATACTTTATGATTTTATGATTTGGTTGATGAGTTAAATTTTATGCTATAATTAAATGTTGAAATTTAATATGTTAATTATATTGATGTATAGCATTGACATATATTATGATGATGATTCCTGAGTGTGTAGAAAAAATGACACAAAGAGGATGCTAATGGCATCGACATAATTCATTGGACTCTGAATTGAGTTAGGGTGTGGACTATTGACTTTGATTATGCGTAATTGATTTATCACGAATATGTTATGATGATAAATTTTAGTTATGAATTTCATGTATAAAGAGTTTTTAATTATAGTATTTTTGTCAGTGGATGCAAGCATGGTGACTCTTGCTAATTTGAAACAAATATGGAGTAAAGGGTTCATACACAGATATTAGATAGATGAGGGAGAGGTGTGACATTGTCCCTGTCACAAGCTACTAGCACTCTCGTCATGACATGAACTGAAGGTTAACGACTACCTTGTACTTGAGAGGTTCAGGATACAATGAGGGAATACTGAGACAATTTCTCATGAGGATTTCCGAGGGGCATGCAATAATGTAGATTCTTTATTCCGCAGTAATCCCTTAGTCTCACACAAGGTTGACAAGTGGAGTATTGACTCCAAACGTCATATAACCTCCAAGCAAATTCAAATGGCGAGTGGCACCCTTGGAGAACGTATGTGTTTCCTGAAGGGAACGTCACATATTAATCTAAAATGCAAAATAAAGAAATTGTAACATCAAGATAAATTAATAAAAATTTAGAAGGCTTTAGAGGATAAAATGAATACTTAGATTTTGTTAGAAAGGAGAATGTAATTTTATATTAATTAAGAAACAAGAAACATAATTAAGTATAATTGTTATTCCTAGATGAATTTTATAGAAAGGGGTCTAAGGGAAATTAGACTAATTAAAATCTAGAAAAGGGAGAATAAAAATTAAGACATGTGCATAATGTGTGTATGAAATTAATAAAAATATTTTTAATAAATAGAAATTATTTCATGAGAGAATGGGTTATCAACATAGAGTTAAAATCCTAATTCAATCTAGACTCTAAATCTTAACTAAGAGAAGAGTCCTATTAAAACTCCAACTAGAATTTAGTTAAGAGACACGATAAAGGAGAGTTTTTTAATTAAGGGACAACTAGGAGAAAATCTAGGAACTAATTGAGGAGGTGAGGAAAAATTCAAAATTTATTTAATTAAAAGAAATGAAAGGATGTGCAACTTGAGGAAGTGTGACATGTGTTGAGGGTGAATAATCTCTAATTTAATTGTTAAAAATTATTTAATTATGCATGAATTGACAAGTGTCAAGACAAATGTTTCTTATAAAAAAAAGGAAGAGTAAAGAGGAAATGACCTTATTGTTGGATGACTAAAATGATGTCAAATTTTCATATGAATAGTTTACTTTTGTGAGTTGAGCTGCAAGATTTGCAAAGAGGTGGAAGCCTCTCCTTGCGAGGGAAAACTTGAGCTATAGTTTCTGAAATTTTGTGTGTGACCTCTTTGCGTCTCGAGGGGCTAAGGGGGAAGAAGAGTACCCCTAGCATTGGCTGGGAGGTACCGGTGTAGTCACTTGAATTAGCAAGTGGAGGGGATGTTGTGAAAATTATCTTTAAAGCTGAAGATTATCCTCACCTACCATCCATCTTGGTTACGTTATTTAATATTTGGTTATTTTATTGTTCTTTGAATCATTGAATACTCTATCAAAATTATTTTTATCAATATTGTAATGTTCATCGATAGTTCACTTGGTGTTCAGATTTATTGAATATGTATTAGATAAGTGTATTGATCATGATACATTGTCATTGCACAATATATATGTCTATTTACCAGTTATTTATGATTGAAGAAATGGATATACGTAAATAGTTACAAGGAATAGATTAGTTCATGTGTGAAAACAAAATTTTGTAATATTATTCTTTTCCAAATAATATTTGTGATTAGTTCCAGGAAGTTCGAATAAAAAACAACAAAGTAAATATGTCTTCTCTGTCGAAGAGAGGTACTGAATATCTTCGTCGAGTTCTGGTGTGGTTTTCGTTGAATATTGGTAAATTGTTATGAAAATAGATATTCTGACAAATCAGAATTTTGTCGCTTCCACTAAAGGTTTCGCCGGCAAATATGTCTTACCAACCAACCCTACCTTAGGGTAGCGTAATCCTCAACCCAATATTACTTAGATTGTAGTATGCTTGCGTTGTTCTGGAGTTATAGGTGCAGCACGCTCGTAATACTTGTTCCCAATAGTAAACTTGGTTACTTCCCAATTATTTACCCTGTTATTGTATCATTCTCTTCTACTTAGCCATGTGGATCCTGCCTACACGATAGAGTATCCATCTTTTTTCTCTTCTATTTTAAGTATATTTTTTTAGTATCTATCTCGTTAGTTTGTAATTTGGGTTTTAATAATTTTGATTGGAGGGATAAGGGGATGGCCATCAAGGTAGATCCTCCCAGTGGGGTTACCGCAGAGGGCAAGCACTACTATTCATGTGGAGAAACACGTTGTTGATATACACTAATTATATTCCCATCAATCCCATTCGGAAGGGAACCTATGGGATTGTGTGCTCGGTTAAAAACACAGAGACCATAGAGAAAGTGGTTATTAATAAGATCGCCAAAGCATTCGAAAACTGGATTGATACCATGAGGAAACTGTTAAATATAATGTAACCTCAACAGTTTGACTGTACACTGCCAGCTGTACTGGACAGCTGTACTTTCTATTTTTGTCTTTCTTGAGCCTATTTAGCTCAGCTATTTCCCTTTACATTGTAACCTCTTTAGTTCTTCTTACATTCCAATATACTGTTTTCTGTTCTATTCTTTTCTCTCTGAATTCCTTGCTTCACAATTTATCATGGTATCAGAGCTACAGTAGTAAGCCTCTTCACACAGGCTGGAGAGCAACATGATCCTCACAGCACAGAGCTTACACGGATCTTGAGAGCACGCGACACAGACTTTTCACAAGGCTTGGAGAGTTGTTTTTACTACTCTCAAAAGATCATCGTAGGAAGATTGCAGAGGAAGAAGAGCGTACAACACTTGAAAGTTCGTGGAAGATTGTTAAAGAAAGAAGAAGCGTTTAAAGAATTGCAGGAATTCTTCAAATCTGTCAAAGATTGAAGTAGTGAACAAAGAATTCGTGAAATTCTTTCAAATCTTTGAAAGATTCACAAATCTTTCTTCCACAGGAGCAAAGAACGCATTCCATGTGCAAAGAACAGCCATTGAGGCCGTAAGATTCATCCTGCGAATGGATCCAAAGCAGAAAACCAGTTCAGAAGGGACGAAGAGAGAGTGGAAAAGGAAAAAGAATTTCAGCCGTTAGATCTTGCGCAGAGGACCGACAGTCGTTGGATCAACGAGAAGGTGCACGAGGTTTAGTCCTCTGGAGCGCCAAGGAGAAATTTCGACTTGTGAAGTCGCGAAATCCCGACATCATCTAGACCATATGTCAAGAAACACGTGGCGAGATCTCGACATTTCGCTGACTCGTAAAGTGTAAAGGTCAAAAGACTGCTGTGAGAATTCATGAATCACGAAATCACAAATCATTTTGGACCATTGGATTGAGAAAGATCGTGAGTCGTCGATCTTATCCCATTGCAAAATCGGGAATCGAGAGTTGGACGCGCACAGGAGATTGCACTCCAAAAACTCTGATACGCGATATCGCGAAATCCCGAGAGGACTTGTGAGTCATCCATCTCAGAGGACAGGTGGCAGCAGATCCAAGTGTCGTCAAATCGGCATATCGGAATTCACGGTTTTGAAAGACCGTCGCAACAAGAGTTCTAAATTCGCGAAATCGAGATTCACGAAATAGCGATAAGATCTCAGTTGTCCATTTGTTCAGACACATGGTGGACATCAAGGAAACTGTCGACGTTTCGGCAATCGCGGTTTCAAGTTGTCAGAGAAATTTGGAGTCGCAAGTCGCGAACTCGTGAAACGACGAGGACCATCCATCTTGAGCGGACGCGTGGCGTCAATCCAAGGACACGGGAAAAGTACCGAAAAGGAAAGGGCCATCGGCACATCGGGATTCGGTAAATCGCGAAACCTGAGGACAAGAGATCGGGTTTCTTTATGGTGAAAACCCCGTAAACGATCGGAGCCGTCCATCTTGAGGAGACACGTGGGCAGAATAGGGAGAGTCAATCGGCACATCGGGATTCGGTGTTTCATGAATCCTGAGGACAAGAAACAGGAGCATTTCGAAACTAAGAAGTCTGAAATCCCGACAGGAGGAAAGATCTGTTTTGGGGCCCAGCTGACGTCATCTCTTCAAAACAAGGGATCGGGAATCTCCACGATGAAAACCCCGAAGAAGCCTTGAGCCATCCATCTGTTGGGACGCGTGGCAGAAATCGAGGCCTTCGGAAAAATCCTGATAGGAGAGTGCATCGGCATTACGGGATTCAGAAAATCGCAAATCCTGAAGATGAGACATAC
>JZKD02S2211614.1:1022383-1032745 GCA_000966675.3 Picea glauca
CCTATCATACTGAAAAATGCCAAAACCCTTGAGTCTTATTCTGTTATGAAACCCGATGAGTCATCGTTGTGGCATCAACGATATGGTCATTTGTCTTTTGATTATCTCATTCAACCGTCAAAGAAATCTATGGTCATTGGTCTCCCTGAATTAGAAGTCCAGCACCAAGTATGTAAAAGCTGTGTTTTAGGATAGCATCACAGAGAAGTTTTTCCTTCTGCTGCTACCTTTAGAGCTAAATCTCATTTAGAACTCATTCACACTGATCTATGTGGACCCATGCAAACAGAGTCGATAGGAGGAAGTTTTTATGTGCTAACATTCATTGATGATTACAGCAGAATGACTTGGGTTTACTTCATTCGAAGAAAATCTGAGACATTTTCCAGGTTCAAAGAATTTAAGGCCATGACAGAGAAGCAAAGCGGGCACTATGTGAAAGTGTTGAGATCAGATGGTCGAGGTGAGTATGACTCAAAGTCATTCACTCAGTATTGCAAAGAACAAGGAATTCGGAGGCAGTTTACTTGCAGATACACTCTGCAGCAGAACGGAGTCGCAGAGTGGAAAAACCGCACTATGTTAAACATGGCAAGGAGTATGATGAATGGTAAGAATCTTCCAAACAAATAATTTTATCATGAAAACGAATCTGCGGAAACAGAAAATGAATTGATAGAACAGAGAAACGGTTTTAACAGGAACCGCAGAACAGAATTGCATAAAACACACACGCTCAGATCTCATTATTGAATTGATATAAAAAGAATTACATGCAAAGAGAATGCTTCATAAACAATGAAGCATCTAACAGCGCACTCAACTCAGCGATGAAAACAAGAAACCAAACAATTGTAAGTTAACTAATTAACTGAGCGATTGCTCAACTTATTCGTCTCACAACAGAGAATTTTTCTTTTGCCTTCCTATGTCGAAGTCACAAAGAGTATTTTTAAAAGACCGACAGCCAAAGGAAATTACTTCCACTGAAGAGAAAGCTGAGGGGGAGGGAAAGGTTTAAGAATAGGTTAATGGGTATGGAAGGGGGTGGGAAAATATGAGGCGGTGGGGAAAATCCGTATCTGATTAGATATGGGAAATCTATTTTGAAGGGCACAATGAACCGCTCAACAATGGAGTGGTATCCGGGGGATAGAGGTGTGGTATCGACATGTTAATCCAACGAATAACAAAGGAGGGGTACATGTGGAGAGAAAAAGGATGTAAAGGTATTGGTTGACAAGTTTTGTTTGTTAACAGGTTTGGGTATAAGGTGGTTTTGAAAGGTTGGATATAAAGTGGTTTAGAAAGGATGGTTTTAGAAAACCTATCAACCAATTATCAGGTTTTTTACAAAACCTATCCATAAAGATGCTTTTGACATAAATATGTTTTTAAACTCATTAATACAAATATCTCATTAGGACAATCAAATAAGAAAAAACAATATATCACATTACGAAAATCACATAAGAAAAAATAACATGACTATATCAAATTATACAATAACATTAATAACAATGGTAGAGGGCATTGCACATCATGTACAACGATTGCATTATACAATAACATGAATAGCATTGGTAGAGGGCATTATACTTAAACACATTCTCTCAAATAAAAAAATATGTAATAAAATTTAATTTATATATATAATTTTAAAATAAATATAGTTTTTATAATCCATCTGCTATCATATTGTTTTATAAAATTAAAGTTAACTAAAAATTAATTTATGTCAAGTAAGTATCTATGACTACTCTATAGGTGGATGCACACAAAAATAAAACCAATTACAAACCTATGGAAGAAATAAAAAGAAACAAACAAAATCGGGGCTGCTTGTTGAGCTCCCCTTAGGGATGCTTCATTGATGATGAGTTGGACACCATAGATCCATTTGCTTTCTTCCCTCCTGGTTCCTCTCCTCCTTTGTTTTTTCCTATAGCAACTGACCCTCTGTCATCCCTCTCCAATCGATGCCTCTGCAATCCTTCCCCTCCCACCCCACCTTTCCCCACTCCACCCAGTTCTCCCCTGGAGCCTACTACTTGCTTCCCTCCCACTACAAACCTTCTTGACCTTATATTTGACATGTGTCGAGCATTAGAGGATATGAAATTTTTCTTGGAATGGATGCATATTTGACTCTCCTGGATGGTAGCTCAACTCGGCCACTTCAGTGATGTGCCTCCGATTTCGGTTGTCAGGGCTCACGATTTGGGGATCCCCATTCCCATGCCTCCGACATCGACTTCGGACAACACCCATGATCAAGTTCCTCCTCATGAGAAATAATCATTTACTGCATGCCATTAGATTTATGCATACTTGCACTCTATATGTAATTGTTAGTATATTTTTTTGGTTTTGGATTGCGCACAACACAACTAGTTTTGCTTCTCTTAGCCTAGTGCACTCAATTTTTTGGACAGTTCATTCAGATAGTAAACTTCATCAACGACAGTTGGTTTCCATTTTTGGCAACCTGGCCGACTGGTCTATGTTGTCATGTATATTTTCAGACATTTATGGTAATATAAGATGCTAACTTACAAAAAAAAAACTAATCGATTCATTTTGTTATTTTTATAGATTGTGTTTTTTTATATATAGAAATTTTATTCTTTTCCTTAGAGAGAGTGTGTCTAGAGTCAATGGTAACATATTTTGATATTTATCAAGAAATTTAGAGTGGTTTTATTTTTCATGTGTTTCCTCTTAAGAGGTTACAAGTTCAAATTCAAAGGGGTAGGGTATGTATACCTCTATAAAATTTAGTAGTCATATAGTTGCACACGAGGGGTCTCTTGTCCCATAAACAAGGGGGTCTCATACACCAATTTGTTGTATCGCTGTGTGGAGGGGGTCCCTTGTCCCACAAACAAGGGAGTCTCATACACCAATTTGATGTCTGACTTGGACGTGATCTTAAACTTAGATGATTATTGTTGTTTTTGTTGTTGTTATCTTGAAATGAGAAGATATGAATGGATTTATTACTTTTTATATTATTATAAGGAATGATGGATATTGATTGCATAATGAAACAAAACCAAAATTTTATAAAGTTAAACCTACAAAATATATCACAAGTGAGAGAGTGTTATGTGATTATCATGAGGATTCAGGAAAACTATTAGAAGAACCAAACAATACTAATATTAACAAGATCAATGGTGGAGGCATGGTCATAGTTTCACCCAAAAATAAATCCAAGTCACAATTTACTAGTTACACACATAATAACTATACTACATTATATTTGAGGACACAATGTTTGTGGTTCTCAGGAATGAAGGATAGTTGGCTTCTACATTGTAAAACAAGATGATAGAATGTCATTCCCTCTAGACCATCAATATTGGCCATCAAAACCCTTCAAGGATAAAACCGTTCTCAAAGGTTTCTAATATTACTCAAAATACGGCCCGAGTAGGATATTATCTCCCTTGAACCATAAATGTTCACTGAACATGGCATTGGATTATACTTGATATCTCATATCATACTGGGAAAACAAAATATGAATGTTTATCCACCAATTCTCAATAGAAACCTAGTTTTACCTAGAAAGAGGGGTCTCTAATTTGTTCCATATACTTTTATAGATNCTAACAAGAACCCTAAAGGTCCTTTGGGTGGACAAATTTTCTACTACTCATCTGCTCATTTATGAACTAGAGTGTCCTTATAAACCCGAGGAAGGAAACAATGGATGATGGCCACTTCCCAAGGACAAAGACCCTTCTCTTAACATGGTTTTGATTCCTACAATATAATGATCATTCTACTTATTATAGCATTATGGCCTAATTTAATGATCATTCTACTTATTCTATCATTATGGCCTGATTGTTTATGTATTTATTTCTTTCTTATTTGGGTTTTTTCACAATTAATGATACTTTAAGATTTGTGCTCTATGTGGTTTTTTTTTTTAAATGCAAGGTATACCTTTTGCATACTAATGGAAATATAAATCATTTAATAATCATAATAATAATAAAATTATTTATTAATTTATTTTGTAATATAAATAACTACTAATTTTTCTCACTAGTATTTGAAAACCATTTGTTACTCATACTTGTTGAAATGGATATACCCTCTATTGAAATACTCATTGGTCACCAATGGTAGATCCACAACCTCTAGTCATGGAGGTTCTGGTCAGAGCAGTACGACGACAGTGGGCTCTTTCACGAGGCATCGTCAACAAATGGTGCAAGGGAAGAACATAGCAGGGAGGTAGTTGAGGAAAGGGAAGGGTGATTACCAGGGAGTGGAACAAATGTCGCTGACCAATGACCAATGAGTATATCCATTGTATATCAATCTGGGTAGTGGAGGAAAGGGAAGGGTGATGACCAGGGAGTGGAACAAATGTCGTTGACCAATGACCAATGAGTATATCCATTGTATATCAATCTTATAAGGTTGTAACAAATGGTTTTAATAGATTTGAAAGGTTGTAACAAATCTATATCCATTGTATATAAATCTTATAAGGTTGTACAATGGACAATGACTAATGAATGTAGAGAAAAAAAGATTTAGAAACCGAAAAAAAGTATAACCTAATTAAACAAGTGCAACACCATAAGTGTATGAGGAAATTTATAGGGCTACATATTGGACAACAAGTTGAATAATGCGATTGATTTCATATAGAGTGAGTTAATGAATGTATAAAAAAAAATATTTACCATAAGTGTAGAGGGAGAAAATTGAATTATTTATGACACAAAGGATAGTGAAGGTATGTAGAGTCTGCAAAGTTGGGGATGTGTAGGGAAAGGTCTAGTGTTAAGTACAAGTCATGTGAGACAAATAGGGGTTGAATTAAGATAACAGTTCCCATCACCCCAAAACTACTTGCTTCAAATTAGGGATGAGATACACTAGGTGACACTAATCCGAGTAAGTCCTATTGAATGGAGGTCCACTTGAGATAGATTTCATAGGTCTTATAGTCACTAAGAATTGCTTGATGTAACATAATAGACATTGAACAAGAAGGTGACAATATGGAGATGAGTTGGAAGGAAACCAATAGGTAAACAAAAATGAGTAATAATGTATGGAAAGTTAGCATAACTCAACAAAAAAATTAGGAACTCAATGACCCCCAAGATAACCTTTATTATTGTTGAGTTGATAAACCATTTACTTATAAAAGGTATCCTTAGAGAAAAAAACAATTATCAAGAAGATAGACAAATATAACATCATGTTATACTCTAATACATATCAATTAATTCTTTTTTGAATATGTAAAATAAAAAATACTTATATATGAAATCATTATATAAACATAATTTTAGATGATTTTGATCATTAATTACATAATATTAGATGGTTTTAATCATTATGTTAATTATTAAAGATTTTTTTATTTTTTTTTTAAGTAAGATTGTATATAAAAGTATATCAAAATCAAAGAGTACAAAAAACTTCCATAGTTTCAGGCTATAAACAATGAGCTGCCCATAAGGAGAAACCAGCTCAGTGAGCCGAACCACTTCATAGATTAAGTCTTAGTCTTCTACTGACGTAAAGAGAGTCAAAAAATTATGGCCCCTAATGGTGGCCATTACAATAGTGAAAATTATAAACATAATCATTCTAACTATAATAACCATAGACATTTGCAGAAAAGGTGGCCAGAAAAAGGTGGCAATGCACATAACGAAGTAACAAAGACACCTGGGCATATCACTGATAGGGGCTGTAATGTGGCCACGCATCCAGGAAGAAGGCATCGATTTTCAAGTCCCCGAGAGGAGTCGACTCCTCCTCGATTGGTGTCTTGTCCAGTTGCATGGCGTCCTCCGGTTGTGTTGGCACGTTCTCCTCTTTCATGGCGTCCTCTGGCTGTGTTGGCACGTTCTCCTCTTGCATGGCGTCCTCCGACTAAGATGGAGGCACATTTTCCTCTTGGTCTGGCTCGGCATGGTCTGAAGTCTCCAGTGGGGGAGTTGGTGCCAATACTGGAGTCATAGATCATGCTGCTTGGGTTGCCTCTGCTCGGGGGTGAAGAGCACCATGCATTGTTGAAAGAAAATGCAGGCAGGAATTGAGAGGCCTTGTCGTCCAAGATCTCCAAGCAAAACCAGAGGTCATCCACGTCCCGACGCAAGTCAAATACCAGGCCCTGCAGCAGTGCGAGGCCTGATTTTCATTCACATTCTGGATCAGCGCTAGAGCTGACTCGAGAGTGGGGTTGCTGAAGCGAATTTTGGTTGGCTTCCGGACCGTCAATCTAAAATCGAGCGTCGAGAGGTGGAACCTAAAGCGACTAGGAAGTCGGAGAGTTAGGAGGAGCCAATGGACCTAGGTGTGAAGCAAAGGCCGAATTTCTGGAAGGTCCTGGGTTGTAATCCAGTGAGGCCCCAGAGCAATCCAGCCCCTCCAATCTATTGGCAAAAGACGAGGAGAGGGGTGGGAGGTTGGCTGGAGTTTGAGTCGACTGCGCTAGGGAGGAGGACGAGGTGGCTTATGAGGAGGAGGAAATGTGGGAGGGAGCGGGCGGTGGGCAGAGGACCAAACGGGGTCGGCTTGGTTTCTATGACAAGCCTTGTTTAGACTTCCCTCGTAGCCTGGGCATCTCTAAAACACCAGGAGAGTGAAAATGAGCCAAGACCAAAGAGGGTGACAACAGATCAAGAGAGGGCGACAACAGACCACTGAAAGGTTGGGTAGGAGGCCGACCTCTAAAGAAATCAACCAAGAGGGAATGAGTCATCTGGAGCCCCTGGTACAGTTCAAATAACCCGAGGAGCTGGTGCAATTCATTAAGTATCCACATGCACAGAGTAAAGGCCGAACGAAGGCGTTGGTCCATCGGAGGGACGACAAGGCAGAGTAGGGCACACTGAGAGTAATGGTGCCCTGTATCAAGCAAGGTGAACTTAAAAGCATGAGGGTGGCGGGAGGGAGAGGCATGCAGTCGTCATGTGGTCAGTGCCATAGAGGCTCTCTCCTGGCTGCTCCGCTTGACACGTGTTCTCCACTATCACCCCATCCCGGGGATTAGAAAATAATCTTAAATGGTTTAATCATTACATTAATTATTTTCCAAATCAACTAAAACTGAGATAATCTTAAATGGTTTTTGGTTGATTTGAAAAATAATTAAGGTAATGATTAAAACCCTCTAAGATTATGTTAGGATTAGGGTTAGTATCAAGAATAAGCATATCCTATAGTCTCGATGGGAATTTATCCTGATGACCTGGGTGAAAATCACAATTGGAAGGAAATGGGCATCTCGTTGTCCACTTAGCATAGGTTCAACGGTTTACTCTCCCTTTCACTTTCACGGTCATATGTCGAGATGTTCTCTAGTGGCTGTGTGCAGCAATTTAGTCTCTGTTATTGTTTTTGAGAGAGTTTAGATAGCATGAGCCTTGAGAACTCGCAAACGAATAATATTTTTGTTTTAGAGATCATGCCACTCGCTTACGTCTTCTTAGAGAATGTAGAAAGTTCTGGGTTTGTACGTCCACTTTGTCTCCGCAACTAAATGCTTCTAGGATGTAGAAGAATGACGCCCAAGTTGTCAAAAAAGGTAGTTGTAAAGAATAATAAAAAGTAATGATAAAGAGAAATAATAAATTATATATCGTGGGACGGCCAATTATTCTGAAAAATGTCCATATGTTTCTAAAAGCAATCCTCGTTGCACGCATCGTTGCAAAGCCACACTTCATGTGAAGGGAAGGGAGGCGTCCAATTCCAATCCAAGAGCGCATAAAGTAGACAAGTTTACATGATTGATCCATTGAGGATTTCAGAGATAGGTTTGCATAATTCATACACTTCATGTGAAGGGAAGGGAGGCGTCCAATTCCAATCCAAGAGCGCATAAAGTAGACAAGTTTACATGATTGATCCATTGAGGATTTCAGAGATAGGTTTGCATAATTCATCGATTGCAGATTTCAGTTATGAGTTGCGCAAATGCACATGGCACATGATTGCGTGCATCTATACAGGTAGATATATTATAATACATTGGCGTAGCACTGAAGTAGTGGAAGAAATATCTGATTCCACCCGCTACCTCAAGCGGAACCAGCTATAAAATGTAATTGATACCCAGAAGATCATCACAGCACGGACCAGAAATCCTTGCAGTTACTCGATCGATCGATCATGGCTGCAAATAAGTTAATGAATGTTGTTGCTGTTGCTGTTTGCGTGATGGTCATGGTGAACGCAGCGTCTGCAGTAGGGAAAGCGAAATGCACTGATAAATGGTACCCGAGATGCTATGGATATCAATATGATTGCCCTGCTAACTGTCCATATAACTGCCACATGGACTGCAAGACCTGCAAGACTGTTTGTCGTAAGTAATATTATTCATTACTATCTTGTTTAATGTTGAATGTTGAATGAGATTATTGATATCGATGGTGGTGAATGTGATGCAGCTTGTGATAAGCCCGGAGGCGTGTGCCAGGATCCTCGGTTCATAGGAGGGGATGGCATCATGTTCTATTTCCATGGGAAGAGAGACCAGGATTTCTGTCTCATTTCCGATTCCAATCTCCACATCAACGCTCATTTCATTGGCAAGAGAGGCCAAGGAATGGGCAGAGACTTCACGTCGGTACAGTCCATTGGAGTCCTCTTGGATGATGGTCGGCAGCTCTACTTGGGGGCCAAAAAGGTGAGCGCATGGGACAATTCAGTGGACCAGGTTACCATGGCCTTGGATGGCCAAACCATTACTCTTCCTCCGGGTGAGGGGGCTACATGGGCAACTGGTTCTGGACTTAATGTAACTCGTTCCGACCACGCCAATGCAGTGGTGGTCCATGTGGAGGACAAGTTACAGATTAGCGCTCGCGTGGTACCCATCAGTGAAGAGGAGTCTCGAGTCCATAAGTATGGGATCATCTTTGGCGAGGACTGCTTCGCCCATCTGGAGCTGAGCTTCAAGTTCTACTCGCTCAGCCCCAATGTAAGCGGTGTTCTTGGACAGACATATGGAGCAGAATACAGGAGCCCTGTGAAGATGGGGGTGGCAATGCCCGTAATGGGAGGGGAATCCAATTATGCCACTTCCAATCTGTTCACCCCAGACTGCAAAGTTGCCCGCTTCGCCTCCTCCTCTTCCTTGTCCAACGATCATCAATTTGCCATCACCAGTGCACTCAACTGCAACAGCGGCCCCGCTGGTGGTCGTGGGATCGTCTGCCGCAGGTAGTAGACGAATGATAATGATAAAGAATATGATGTTGGTGGTGATCTGGAATGTCTTTCGCATTACTGCATGAATAATTGGCTTGTGTGTGTTCAGCCAATACTATTCTTATTAGTATATTTGTTACGTCATCTCATCAGAATAAGGGAAGAAAAATGTTAAAAGAAAATAGTTTTATGGTCATTACGCCACGACTATAATTGTGTAATCAAAGATATTGTTATTGTTAATAAAACTAGCACAGCCACAATTACGTGGTTGATTAACGCCTAAAGGCATATTAAAATGAAACGCGGTTAATACAGAAATGAAATGAAACGCAGTTAACATAGAAATGAAATGAAACATGGTCAGCACAGAAACGCGGCCACCACTCTGTGTGAATATCTTAATATTTTTTAATCAGGTAGAAGTGGCAATATGTTAGTGAACACAGTGATTTTTAAACATGATTAGGTAAATGTAAAAAAGTAAACATATAAACGGATGTCTTTATAACAGCTCGGAAGTTAATGGATGAAATAAGAGCCATTCATTTATTCCAATTATTAAATGTGCCCAATATCAATAGGCGTAATTAGTAATAACTACTTTATAAAAGTGGTTGATATAAGAGGATGAATCTTATTAGTTTGGAATGGTGAAAAATGTATCAACCACTTTTATAAAAACTGAGTGTGCCAACATACTTTGAAAACTACCTTTAATATTAATACATAATTAATGTATAAATTAATAAATATATTATATTAATAAATTAATATATATATACATTAATGGTATATTAATATATAAATGTAATATATAATTATAATGTATAAAATAAAGTATCAATTTACATTAGTGTATAATGTAATGTAATATAATATCAATAAATTATTAGAATAAATACATCAATAAATACAATAAATTATTAGAATATTAATACACTAATAAAATAGTAATAGAGATCGTAATCTTAATGTATTTAATAATCCATTATTAAAGTATCAATTAAAGTACTAATTTGTATTAATATATAATGTAACATATTAAATTATTAATGCAATCATAATGTATTAATACATTAAAGGTTGACAATCGAGTACAATCATTAATGTATTAACAAAAGTATTAATTTACATTAATTTATAAAGTAACATATT
>JZKD02S2211614.1:1036728-1051595 GCA_000966675.3 Picea glauca
AGATATTGATAAAAAAAAATCTTTAACTTTACAGATGATAATTTTTAGTTGTTCTAAATAAGTCTCCCACGCATACAAAACTTTCATTAAATTCCACATAGACACACATATACAACTTTTATTAAAACCCCTATACTAAAAAGAATAAATTCCACACTCATTAAACCATATTTTCTAATCATTAAAATAAATGGATGTCTTATAACACCCTTTGTATAATATAACTAATTATGTATATTCATAATAAGTAATAGTATTGTTAATTATTATTATTATTTAATAATCATTAATTATTAATGTATCATGTATAATAACAACAATTAATAATATTTGTAATGTCTATAATTTTTACTATTAATAAAGTATTAATAATAATTTATTAATGAATGTAATAAAGTATTGATATGTATTAATGATTATTAATAAAGTAGTATTAATAATATTAATATTTATTATTATTATTAACTAATAATAATAATTTAAACCCTTTGTATATTAATAATAACTATATTAATGATCCTTAATAATTTTAACAATCCTAACAACACTAACCCTAATAACCATTAACTTTAATACATTATTAATATAGTATTGCTAACATGATTAAGCATTAATATTAATTAATAATTATATAAAGTAAATATGTACTCTTAAAAAAATTCCTTTATAATATAATTAATTATTTATATTAATAATAACCAATAATAAAGTTAATTATTATTATTATTAATATTTATAAATGTATAATAACAATAAAATATTAATGAATATAATTATGACCATCACATTAATAAAATATTATTAATAATTTATTCATAAATTTAATTACTAAAAATTGTATCAATAAAAACTAAGTCAAACCAATAACTTTTAATATCTTAAACTTTTTCTTGTTTTTAAAAAAACATAATACTCTTATAAATAAAAATGATGAATAAATAGTTTTTTCATCCCGAACATTTTAACAATTTATTTCCAGCATTCATATCGAATATCTTTCCTACCTCAAGGAACTTTAAAAAAATTATTTTTTCTCGTCCATAAAATTTTAACAATTTTATCGACCATCTCTCACAACCATATATTAAAAATCTTTTAAAATAAGGATTTTTAAATTGAGAAATTCTCCCGTCATGTGTTTTCCTCTTTGTCTTCTTCAAAATGACATAAATATTTAGTTTTAAACTCTACCAAAGGCGACACTTCCAAAGAAATTATATTCGAAAACATGTCATTAATTGTGTAATTACAATAATATGGCCCTGTAATGGTAATAGTAAGGAATTATATTTGAAGATGATAATTTAAAAAACAAATGCACATCTAACAACATTAGAGGGAGAGCAATAATATTTGAAAGCATCTCAGCAAATATCAATGGTAAACAACTAATTGATTTGAAAGCATCGTGTGGAGATGACAAACAACAGACAACTGGTAACGTCGTGTGGAGATGACAAACAACAAACAACTGGTAACGTCATGTGTCATAAATTTGCATACACAATTGTCATTTACATGCTTTGACTCATAATATAAAGCCAAATAACTGCAAAAGCTCAACATACCCAGAATCTGATGAATCTGTGCATAAAATAAATCACCCCAGTTTCTTCACGACTCAGTTAATGAAATTTATTACTCTGTAGCTTTCACAATCCCACGTCGAAAACTGTAAACATCTAAAAGCTACAAGCTACAGAAAATCGATTTTCTCTTCATACGGAAAGATTATGGGTGGGATTGCTTAACAGTGATCAGAGGAGGAATGCATGAATTCTGAAATGCGTTTCAACATGAGCGTCACATTCTCAGAGTTCGGAGTGTGGAGATGGAACACGTGGATTTCACCCTCCGTCATAACGAAGTCGACATCTTTACCAGATTTGACCTTGCTGAAATCTGCGTGGGAAGCAAGCCACAGATCCATGGAAACCCCCTCCAGTGCCATTGCTTGGCGGTCGAGCCATTCAAGAACACCGAAAAAATCGTCATAAGCCACAGGGAGGCGATGTGCTACCGCTCTTCACCTGTCGGTACTGTTAATTGAAATTGAAACGCACTCTAAACGTGGTACTGTTAATTGAAATCGAAACACACCCTAAACGTGGCATCAGTAGATGGCACAGTTCACATGCATTAAAAAACGCTTGCCCCAATATGATACATGGGATCAATGGTAATGGAGAATTAAAAAATGCTTGCCCCAATATGATACACGGGATGAGTGGCAATGTAGATGAGGTCCCAATATGATCCGTGGAAATGGGATCACTGGCAATGAAGATGAGGTAGTTCCTGTAAATAATCTAAATGTGGTAATAATCTAAATGTGGCAAGAAAAATATTGCATAGATATTAATTATTGGTAATCAACTAAACTTGGTAATCATATGGTTGCATAATAATTTTTTAATATGATTAGGTAAATGCGAAAAAGTAAATATGTTAATGATGTATT
Organism: Picea glauca; assembly: GCA_000966675.3. Classification (NCBI taxonomy): domain Eukaryota; kingdom Viridiplantae; phylum Streptophyta; class Pinopsida; order Pinales; family Pinaceae; genus Picea; species Picea glauca. Next base: position 1,039,190 of record JZKD02S2211614.1, read on the forward strand.
TATAAATATAAGGAAATTATGAGCATTAAATATTATTCATTAAATTAAGAGGACCATTAAGAATATGCTGACATCTTTAAATGTTGACTACAAAATTGAAATTTTTAATTAAAAGATTGATTAACTCATCAATTCCAATAAAGAGGACACCTATCAACATAATGATATTGTTACTTTAATAAAATTCGTCACTTTATCTCTCTTTCTTGGACGACCATTCTCCGTGTAGAAGAACACTCATGGCACTGCTTGTTCCCTATGCGTTGTGCTTTGAGCTCTCTATTATTTTAATCGATGTGTTGCTCTTTTCCTGTGCATAATGTTTATCGTTTCTTTTTCGATATACCCTAACGTCTTAGTTGCATATGTGATTTCTTTGACTTGATATGAATAAGGCTAGTGGAATGGAATGTAGTATGTAGATTAAATGCTCATTTTTATTTGTTAATGTCAATATTTCATCTTTGGTTGAACGCATATTTGTGATAGGTATGGATAAGCTAGTTTCATATTGAATATTCAAATCATCAATGTCCTAAAATTTGCAAAAGTGGTTGAAAGAAATGGTCATTTGTGAGACATCCAAAAATAAACATGATCCACATGTAGTGAATCAACGCTTTCTTACACAAGACCAAGATTAGGAAAAGTGTCTCCACCTCCCTTACATACATTTTGTTTTTTTCTCCACCTCCTTTCCACCTTCCTTCCTTTATGTAAGCCTTTTTCACAATTTTCAAAAAATTATATAATGGACCAAATGAATGGACATTGTTTTACATACTTAATTTATGAATATAAAGGTAAATACCAGAATTTTCACCTATGGAGCATGAAAAATAAAGTGCAACCTTGAAATAAAAGTATTATTATAGTCTATCCAGAACGATCAATTTGCACACCAATGCCATTACAATATTGGCATGCATTCCAGTATTTATAAATACATGGGACATAAGCAAATACCATTACCAAGAAGATAAATGATAAAAAATCCCACATCATTGTAACCACCATTGTATTGGACAAATGTTGAGCATAGTAAAGGATCTTATGCAGTAAAAACAACTAGAGAGAGTAAAAAAACCCACATAGTAAAAATGAAATGTTATCCTGTAAAATGACACCTGCAATTCTTAGAAGAAACAAGTGTGCTCGGAGATATGGTGATATGGTGATAGGTTAGATTAAACTTAGTAGAAGGAGGAAGAGTAATTATCCTAATTAATGTTAATAATGTTCAATAATGACTAACAACCAATTTTTGATATGTAAGAGGAGTTATTTTCATAAATTGGAACCCTTCATTTAAGAGGACAACGAAGAATATTCTATTTTTGATTAATCCTATCCATAAAAAGATCATCAAAAATTAAAAACCTATTTAATCTAGCTTTTTCCTATAGGTATACACTTATCGACGTAATTATATCAATAATTCAAAATTTTGAAACTGGAACTTTCATCATTAAAGAGAAATTATGTAAACTGAGTGCATAATGACATTATGCATGGATAAATATTTGTTCATACTACATGAATAAATATTTGTCCATACACCACATACACATTGCCAAGTAGGCGATTTATCTCAATAATGAGCTCCTTCTCATATGGGGAAACATTTTCATGTTTAGTGTCGGTAACATAATCTACAACTTTTCCCACACCAGGCCTGCAACCAATTTTTTTCATATTATTTACCATCCTAACAAAAGATTGTGTCTATATTGATACCACTATTAGTAACTTAACTCGCGTTCACTTGCTTTTATAGAAATATTTTTTCCTCCACTGTCCCCATAAATTTGAATGTATTTGGACATAATCATACCCTCATTGGAAATCCAGGCCCCTCGATTAAGCCCTTCTTTTGAGCAACACAAATACCTACCCATGTTCAAACTTCTTTTGTAGCACCAGAGCTGATGATTTCCTCCTAGTAAATAGACACACTATGGATCAGGCTTGGGCCTCTTTGCAAAGTATACATAGAAATAACTTGTTGCTTCTTGCCATATTTTGCTTGATGCAAAGCAAAAACTTTACAGTGTCCCAAGGACAACGAATAATAGTTCTCAGCCTAGCAACTAGTGAGCCAAGACCTCATGAATTTAATGACCTCATGTTGTAGTTGTCTAAGTTTAAAACTCCAAACTTAGGTTATTTAAGATTGGGAAAAAATTGCATTGTGTGCGGGTTCGACTATTAATACTCAAAACTTAGGTATAACCTAAGATTGAAAAAATAAAAATTGGAAGTAGAAATTGGTTAGCCAATCACATGTGTGATAAAAGTAATTGAAAAAATAATTATTTTGTTAAACATATGTACAACATTGAATAACAAAAAAATATATTTATAGTGAAAAGAAAACTAATAAATGATCGAAGATGAATTGAATGCTATAGTTATAGTTACCCCGTTAGACATGGACTAATAAAAATGAAAGCATAGTAATAAGACCATATTGACTTATGTAGTAGGCAATTTTTTATAAATACATACAATCCACATATTTTTTAATTCTAATTTATTTTATCTATTTAATACTCATTAAACTTATAAATTCAAAAAACTATTAAAACAAATATTTTTTTTTTAAATAAAAAATAAAAAAATATAAATTAATTGATATTTGGTGAACTTATAAATTAAAAAACTATCAAAACAAATATATTTTTTATTAAATAAAAAATATAAATTAACAACAAATTTTTTACATATAAGCTAAATTTACTAACAATGAAATTCTTCTAAAATTTAAAATTTAAAATATATATATATATATATATATATATATATATATATATATATATATATATATATATATATATATATTATTTTAATTATTTTTTTTAATTATAGAATTAGTATTAACAATCTTGGCACTATATTACAACATTATGTGACGATCTTGTGATCACCAAAAGTAAAGTAGATAACTTACAACACCATATTGGGAATCTTAATTAATTTTTTCTTTTAAAAAAACTTCATTTTTATTGAAAGAGACAAAACAAAACATTCTTAGATGGGAATATAAAATACTAAAGCGTCCGAAATTGTTTTAGGAGTTAAAAAAACTACAAATTCCAAAACCAACGGTAATATTGGTAATGGCATAACCACACAATTACCAATACTTATTCATGCTGTAGGGGGAAAGACATTCCACGTTACCACAAATACCATTATTCTCGATCGTTATCACTTTTCTACCTGCGGCAGACAATCCCACGACCGCCGCCGCGTCCGCTGTTGCAGTTGAGTGCACTGGTCATGGCATATTGATGATCGTTGGAAGAGTGGGAGGCGAAGCGGGCAACTTTGCAGTCTGCCGCGAACAGATTGGAAGTGACATAATTGGCTTCTCCTCCCATGACCGGCATGGCCACCCCCATCTTCACAGGGCTTCTGTATTCTGCCCCATATGTCTGTCCAAGCACACCGCTCACACTGGGGCTCAGAGAGTAGAAGTTGAATCTCAGCTCCAGATGGGCGAAGCAATCCTCGCCAACGATGATCCCGTATTTATGGACTCGAGACTCCTCTTCACTGATGGGCACCACGCGTGCGCTGATCTTTACCTTGTCCTCCACTTGAACCACCACTGCATTTGTGTGGTCGGAACGTGTTACATTAAGTCCAGAGGCAGTTGCCCATGTAGCCCCCTCRCCMGGAGGAAGAGTTATGGGTTGGCCATCCAAKRCCATGRTCAVCTGGTCCACTGAATTGTCCCAYGYGCTCACCTTTTTGGCCCCMARGTAGAGCTGCCGACCATCATCSAACARSASTCCAATGGAYTGYACCCACGTGAAGTCTCTGGCCATTYCTTGGCCTCTCTTGCCAATGAAATGAGCGTTGATGTGGAGRTTGGAGTCGGAAATSAGACAGAAATCCTGRTCTCTCTTCCCRTGGAAATAGAACATGATGCCATCCCCTCCTATGAACCGAGGATCCTGGCACACGCCTCCAGGCTTATCRCARGCTGCATYACATTCACCRCCACCAATATYAATAATCWSATTCARCATTRWACATTAAACTGKAYASTAATGARTARTAYTACTTACGACAAACAGTCTTGCAGGTCTTGCAGTCCATGTCGCAGTTATATGGACAGTTAGCAGGGCAATCATATTGATATCCATAGCATCTGGGGTACCAGTTATCCGTGCACTTTGCTTTGCCTACTGCAGACGCCACGTTCACCATGACCATCAAGCAAAGTACAACAACAGCAACACCATTCATGAACGTATTTGCAGCCATGATCGATCGATCAACTCAGAGGATTTCTGGTCCGGAGCCCGCTTCACTGCGCTGCTCTGCTGTGACGATTCTTCAATATCATTTACAATTTATAGCTACTTCAGGTTGAGGTAGTGGTTGGAATTAGATATCTACAATCATTTCTTCGTCGCCTTCACGAATTCAGCGCTACGTTATCATATATATATATATATATATAGAAGCAATCAAACGTGTAATGGACTGGCATTGGAATTAGAAATTGGAAACCTCCCTTCTCCCTTAATTTTGGCTCTGCGATACAATCATTTAATGGACTGGGATTGGATGCTTTCCTCCCCGTTAATTTTGGCTTTGCACTGCCTTTGCATCGATACATGTAACCAGATTCCTTTCAAAAATATATAAGTTTTTCTGTTATTATAATACTCATTGGCTCCACACTGAATCCCTTAATCACAGGCTGGAAATGCAAACAATGCCTCTATTTTATAAATACAGAATATTATATTATTTAAATATTTAGTTTACACGGAATCCGTTAAAGCTCATGATACCTCTATTTTATTCTATAGATAATGTTATATTATTATTATTTATATAAAAAATATTATATTTTGTTCTTAACATTTTAACTCACCACTTTAATTGACCTACTCAATAGATAAAGGGGCATGTTGAAATGGTTACAACAATTCCCAATAAGGTGTGGATTTAGATTTTATTATTTAGCTTTTGGTTGAGATAAAGCAATCTAACCTAAGTTAAAATGTATAATTAATGAATTAGTTTCATTGTAATTGTGGGGAAGTTGGTTAAATATATGTGTCTCAGAGATAAGTATTCAGCAAAGGGCTTCAAGCCCTTTCCAAGCTGTTGGTTGTAATCTCCGATTTATTGAAGAATAAGAATGTCATTGTCATTGTCCCGTGGATGTTTCCCTCATGAGGTGAAGGAGGGTTTTACCACGTAAACTATTGTCTCATGTGATTGAATCTGTGTATGTATGTTTTTTCTTTGGTTTTCTGTTGCGGAATTAATTTGAAGATTTAAAAAATCCAACAAGTGGTATCAAAGCATTTCTGGTTGGAGATCCGTGACACCAGTAAATATCAAGTTTTCGATTTAAAAGAGAGGGCACGTCAATCTCCAAATTTCCACAGGCCAGCCATAACAAGAGATGAGACGACTCTACAGGTAATTTTTCACATTTCCACAGACAATCTATGCCCCATAACGAGAGATGCGGCGACTCCACTGGTAATTTTTCACATTTCCGTAGGCAATCTATGCCATGAGGTGTGGCAGCTCCCAAATGTCCACAACCCAAGCTATGACGGGAGGTGCACCGCTCCTTAAAAATATTCCCTTATTGTCTTCTTGAAAAAAGTTTAAATTATAAAAGGTTGACTTTTAAAGTTGAAGGGTCGTGAGGTGAATGTTAAAACATTCAAAACTGGTGGAAGAATTCAAATAAAAGTGAATATTTTATTAAAAGGTTTTTTTTTAAAAGGGCCACGAGGTGAATGTTTAAAACCTTTTTTTTTTTAAATGTGGAGGAATTAAAGGTGGAGGATTTACTTTGGAATTAAAGTAAAGGTGAATTTTAATTTATTTTCAATAAAAGGTGAGTAAAAGGTGGAATTTTGATTTAGGTGGTAGAATTGACAAAGAGATGGTAAATGTAAATGTAAATGGAAACTATTTTTTTTTATGGAGTTGTGTTTTTTGGTTACATGTAATTGGGCATATTGTTGTAAGACCTAGTTAGGCATGCTTACCCTTGGTTCTTTTAAGTCGCTTATGAAAAGTCTAGACATAGATTTAGGTAGACTAAACAAGGGTGGGGGGCATGAGTCATGAATTAAAACATTGTACATAGGTCTACAGTTGTGGGTTTCAGGCCCATGATTATTGGTTGCATGTGGTATGGCGTCCATAGAATTGCATGTCATGGAGCATGTTTAAGGGCTCGGTCATGTCATGCATGTCATGGAGCATGTCATGAAACTCCATTGTAAAGTGGCTTGGAGGTGAGTAGTGAAAAGCTCATTTGGCAGTCTTGGTCAGATTTGGTCAAGGTTTCGAATACTCTATTCGAGGTGGAGCACTGAAGGTGCCCTAGTCAAAAAATTGGGTCAATAGAAAGGCTTATGTGTTTAAGTATTGACAGGTTAAATCAAGGGTTTGAGAACACATAATGGAAACAAGTTCATATTCCTTGGAATTTTGGAAATTATTGCAGGACATTTGGGGTCGAATGGCATCTTTAGTAATGCCAAGTTGCAGTATGAGTTGTGGTCAAAAGAAGTTAAGTGTTATCTAGACAATCAGTCACCATTAGTTTACTTTTTAAGTGTTAAGTGTTAATGGAAGATGACAATATTGTAGCTTACTTTTTACGAGTCGATGAAACAGTAAATGCAATATTGGGATTGGGAGAAGAAATAAAAGAATTTGTAATTGTTCAAAAGGTACTAAGATCTCTTCCTATGATATTTGACCCTAATATATTAGCACTAGAAGAAAGAGAAGATCTAAACTCAATAAGCATGGATGAATTACATGGAATCTTCATAGCATATGAAATGAGAACTGAACAGAAAAATCCAGATATAAAAGAAGCATCCAAAAGGTCAAAGCAAAAGAAAAAGAAAATAATAGCAGTAGTGACGTCTCGGAAGATGATGAAGAAGCGGCCAACTTTGTCAGACGATTGAACAAGGGAACCAACGGCAGGTATAGAGGTAAGCTTCCTTTGATTTATTTTAATTGTGATGGTATTGGTCATTTTGCTAATAAATGTCCTCATAAGAAAAAGAAAAATGATGAAGGTTACTCAAATAGCAAACAAACATATAAAGGCAAAAGAACCATAAAGAAAGTTTTCAAGAAAATCTTATGCACCAAAGAAGACATCTCATTATCGGATGAAGATGAAGTCAGTGACAGTGAGACAGAAAGAGTTATATTCATGGAAGTAGAAGAATTTGATAAATAAAACTCCGAAGAAAAATATGAAGAGGCAGAAGTTGACTACCGAGAAGAATTGTTGTGTGCCATAGAAGTTATTAGAAGAGAAAACAAGAAAAACAAGAAACTGCAAGCGGAACTAGACAAGAAAGAAGACACTCAGGAACTAGAACAAATGATCACAAATTTGAAGGTTCAAATTGAAGAAAATAAAAGAATTGAAGAAACACTCAAAGAACAGCTAGAAGGAAGAGACAGGATCATTGGAAATTTGGAAGAAGAAATTGTCACATTAAGAAAGGATATTCAAAAGAAAAATATGCAAAACAGCTCAAAAGTTTTGAATGACATTATCATCATTCAAGAACCTCATCATGACAAGTCTGGACTTGGATATAATCAGACAAAAAATGGATCAAGCTCCAAAACAACAGAACAAGAAACATATCCAAAAATATATGCAGAAACAATCAAAGGGGATAGGAAGGTCTACAAAGAAAATTCCAAGGACACTCCTCCACCGAGAATATTCAGATTTCAAAATCAACGATTGACGGAAACAGATAGGCCTCAAGAAGAAGAAGGATTCATAAGACTACCTCCTTTCAGAAGATATTCAACTCCCAAGTATCAAACTATCTTTTTTGGTTTATGTTATGCATGTAATAATTGTGGACATAAAGTTGTGAATTGCAAAGATAACAACGGGAACATAAACAACTTTGAAAGTCATACACAAAAGGGTTATCCAAGAAGGCCTAGTGAAACACAGAGAAGAAGTTACAACATGTTTGAATCTTTGAGCACTGAAGTGGAATGCTACAAATGTAACAAATTTGGACACATGGCCAAAGATTGCATAATGAAAGTCCCTCCTAGAGAACCACAACAGAACAACAACAGTCACAGACAGGAATCTCAGAAAAGGACATGGATAAGAAAGCAGAATCAGTATAGCAATGAAGAATGCACACTCGCTCTACAAGCTAAGCAGAAGAAATGTGGTTGGTATGTTGATAGTGGTTGTTCAAAAAACATGACAGGTGATAGAGACAAGTTTCTTACATTAATAAAGGAAAGAGATGGATCAGTCTCCTACGGAAATGATGATTCAACTAAAATCATTGGAAAATGCACAGTCAGAATTGGGAATAAGAATACCAAGGCATAAAATGTTCTACTAGTAGAAGATATGAAACATAATCTTCTAAGTGTGAGTCAAATGTGTGACCAAGTTCATAAAGTTACTTTTGATTCACAAAAGTGCGAGATAAGAAAAGAAGGTTCAGGAAAATTGATTGCAACAGCTACGAGAACTTCAAGCAACATATATGTATTAAGTGAAATTGGAAATGAAAAGTGTTGCCTAGCAAAGGAAGATGAAAGTTGGTTATGGAAAATAAGAATGGGTCACATACATTTTGATAACCTTGTCAAAGTCAGCAAAAGGGAAACAGTAAGAGAAATGCCCCAGATCACGAAACCAACCAACACTTTATGCAAGCTTTGTCAACAAGGAAAGAAAACAAAGCCCAGGTTTAAATCAAAAGAATATTCAACGACAAGACCATTAGAAATTGTGCATATTGATCTAGTTGGACCAACTACAACAAAGGGTTTAAAAGGTGAGAAATACTTTATTTTATTAGTTGATTATTATACAAGAATGACTGCAGTTTGCTTTCTCAAGAATAAGTCAGAAGCTTTTGAAAACTTCAAGGTCTATAAGGAAATGGTTGAAAATGAAATTGATTCAAAAATCAAATTCTTGAGATATGATAATGGAGGAGAGTTCACCTCAAAGTAATTTATGGACTATTGTAGCAAGCATGGAATAAAAAGGCAATTCTCTGTTGCTAGGACACCTCAACATAATGGAGTTGTTGAAAGAAAGAACAGGACAGTACAGGAAATGGCTCGAACAATGCTAATGGATTCCAAATTGATAGATATATTTTGGACACAGGCAGTGCATATAGAAGTTCACATTCAAAATAGAGTAATTCTCATAAACAACACTAACAAATTTCCTACGAGCTACGGAAAGGAAGACCAACAAATGTGAAGCACTTCGGAGTTTTTGGAAGAAAATGCTACATCAAAAGAGAAGATGGCAGAATGGGAAAGTTTGACTCTCGTGTGGACAAAGGAGTACTTGCTGGTTTCTCAAGTACAAGGAAAGCATACAAGTGTTACAACCTAAGATTCAACAAAGTTGTGGAAAGCATCAATGTAACAATTGATGAAACAGGTAGACAAGAATTAAAGGAAGAAGGAAATGAATCAATGGAACAGCTTTACGAAGAAGAAGCAGAAGATGAAAAATAAGTAGAAGGGGAAGATGAAGAGGATCTGACAGAAGCAGAAGATCAAGTTCAGCAGGTGCCTCCAAAGACACCTAGCAAACGAGTATAGAAGAATCATCCTTCAGATCAGATTATCGGAAACAAATATGCAGGAGTTGAGACTAGATGAATAATTTGTTCACCAGAACAAACACACCTAGCACTCTCATCTATGATTGAACCAACCTGTTTTAAAGAGGCCTGCAAGGATGAATTTTGGAATAAGGCCATGGATGAAGAATTGGATCAAATAGAGAAAAATGACACTTGGGAATTGATTCCAAGACCAAAGGATAAGAATGTGATCGGCACAAAGTGGGTATACAGGAATAAATTGAATGAAGATGAACAAGTTACAAGGAACAAAGGTAGATTGGTATGTAAAGGATATGCACAGGTTGAAGGAATCGAATTTGAAGAGACATTTTCCCGAGTTGCCAGAATGGAAGCAATTTGATTTCTTTTATCTTATGCATACTCCGAAAATATTAAAGTGTATCAGATGGACGTAAAATCATCTTTTCTGAATGGGAAACTTGAAGAAGAAGTCTACATTGAACAAGCAGAAGGATTTCAATTGTCAGAGAACGCAGATTATGTGTGTAAATTAAAGAAGTCCATGTATGGTCTAAAAGAGGCTCCTGGAGCATGGTACTCTAAACTAGATAAATATCTACAGCAGGCAGGGTTCAGAAAGGAAGTACAGACAGCAACCTCTATATCAAGGTAAGTCAAGATAGTATTTTATTAATTGAATTTTATGTTGATGATATTATTTTTGGAAGTATTGATGACAGGTTAAGCCATAAATTTGCAAAGGACATGCAGAATGAATTTGAAATATCATTACTTGGAGAACTATCCTTCTTTTTGGGTCTTCAAATATGTCAAAGCAACCAAGGAATTTTTATTTCCCAAACCAAGTATCTCATAGAAATGATAAAGAGGTTTGGAATGGAATATTGCAAACCAATTATCACTCCCATGCAAACTAGTTACAAGTTGAGAAAAGATGATTCAAAGTCTACAGATCAGAGGAAATACAAGTCAATGATTGGTAGCCTACTATATGTAACAGCATCTAGACCAGATGTAATGCAGGCAGTTGGACAAGTAGCACCAAAGGAATCACGTGTATTATAAGTGAAGAGGATTTTCAGATATCTCAAAGGAACAGAAGAGTTTGGATTATGGTATCCAAAAGGAAAGGATATATCACTTATTGCCTACACAGATGCAGATTGGGAAGGTAGCATTGATGACGGACGAAGCACCAGTGGAGCAGTGTTCTACTTGGGTGAGTGTTTAGTATCATGGATAAGCAAGAAACAATCATCAACATCTTTATCTACAGTTGAGGCAGAGTATATTGCAGCAGCAGCATGTTGTACACAGGTTCTATGGATGAAACAAACTATGAAAGATATATAGGTTGCGTATGATGAGCCCATTCCAATCTATTTTGATAATACAAGCGTCATCAGTATCTCAAAGAACCTGGTGATGCACTCCAAGACGAAGCACATTCCAATCAAGTATCACTTTCTACATGAACAGGTTGTAGAAAAGAACATCAGAGTTGAATATGTGGGCACAAAATAACAAGTGGCAGACATATTTACAAAACCGCTTCCATGGGAATCCTTTGAGTATCTTCGCCAGAGACTCGGAGTTATTTCTACTCCAAAATGAATGATTTTGAATGCTTATCTTATATGTCTTAGATGTACACGAGGAAACACCATAAAGGGGATAGTTCAGGTTGGGAGATCAAACAAGTCAGTTAGGGGGAGCAGACCCAAATGGAAATATACAGTTTCCATTGATGACAAAGGGGGAGAGATTTATCAAATGCAAAGAACAAAGGCATGGTTCCATGGGGAGCGTTGGTCACATAGATGCAGGCATGGTTCCAGGGGGTGAATGAGTGATATAATTTCAATATTGCATCAGAGTGTCTCCATCAATGCCAAAGGGGGAGATTGTTGATTAATTAGGTTGGTTGTCATTGATGCAACCCTTGAAGAAAGTCTGGTAGTGAATTCTGGTAGCACAAAGGTTTGGGTAATGGACCCAAGTTTGTTTGATGTATAATGGTATGAGTTTTGATATATATGCAGGTAAGACTATTCTATATGGATATTACATGTCATGTAATTTCTCGTGGTATGTGTAACATCACATAACTCCTCACAGTTTGAGAGTTATGGCTTTACGAAGTTGGAGGACCCTCATATGTTGGTGTGAAGTCCCAAAAGGTCAAAGAAGTCAAAGTGCTTGCAAAGAAGAAATTATTTAAATAATAAAGTGGAGTGACAAAGTCAAAGAGGATTATTTAAATAATAAAGTGAAGTGACAAAGTCAAAGAAGATTATTTAAATAATAAAGTGAAGTGACAAAGTCAAGGAGGATTATTTAAATAATAAAGTAAATGGAGAACTTTCTAATTATGGAAAGTGGCTATAAGAAGGTTAACCCTAAAATGAGGAAAATGGGTTAAGTATTCAAGTGGCTATTGAATATATGGACAAGTGGAAAATTGGGAAAAGTTGCACATAAGTGGCTATGTGGACAAAGTGGTCTAGACAATGCTTCTAAGGAAGCTACATGAAAGTATAAATAAGAGGCAAGGCTCTCCCATTTGAATCACACTTGAGAATATTGAATATCTATAGGTGACTGAGGTAACCAAAGGATATCTAAGCTGAATTTCTGAGGAAAGGTGAAGTAAAGAAGGCCGAAATTCAAGGGAGGATAAATTATTTTGATGATGTTTTCTAAGGTATGTTATTTACAGGTCATCTCACCATTTTCGCAATAACTTTTTTTCTAGA
>JZKD02S2211614.1:1067935-1078509 GCA_000966675.3 Picea glauca
CTCATTAGCTTCCGACAAGTGCTAGTATATTGTTATTGTTAGATTATCATTTTAGGTCATTTTGAAGCTTATTTAAGGCATTGATTGTGAATCTATCATATTATATACATTGATGTTATAGATTTCCATTTGCTTGATCTCAAATCAACGTATTTCTTTCATTGACAAAGTCCAAGTTTTTATGAAGAACTAACATCAATTGTACTTGCAAAAATAGTGTTTTCTTGTTGCTTTGTTTTGGGCAGGTACACTCAAGCATATCATTGCTTCATTTGTGAAAAATTTGGGACTTTCTGATCGGTGTGACTTGTGAGAGGGGATATCTTTTGTTGATACTTCAACCTTTTCCTTCTCAAACCCCCAGGTCACCGGGGACGTCTCCCCTAGGCTATCATTCCTAAATAGAAAGAGGTGTCTTATTAAGGTGAGAGTGATAGGACAACCTCATGTTACGCCAATTTTCCCTCCTTTACCCTTTCCCTTTGGGACAAGTACAAATTGTGCAATAACATTTTGGCACCGTTGTCGGGGAACACTAGGTCAATTCTCCTCGAAGACGACACTTTTCGGTAAGCCTTTCCTCAAAATCCTTTACTTTTCAAAGCTTACCTAGTGACTCCATTGAGGATGATCCCCTCATCCCTTTGATAGTTTCAAGAAAAATATCTGGAGACTCCACAAACCTCAGGGAGGTACACCAACCTTCCCCAATCCTTCAGAAGAAAACCTCCTTGAAACTCTCCTGTAGTAAAATCATTATTTGGAGGTAATCTTCCATTGAACACAATGTCTAGCGCAAGAAATCAGACTATTAATCCAAACCAAGAAAATAACCAAAAGCAATGGTCATCCAAGCTCTTCAAACTGCTAGACATGACAGGTATACCAGGATACCCTAGGAAAATGCCCCCTAAGTATGAAAAGTGGTTGCCTAAATTCAATGGAAATGATATAGTCAATGTCGAGGATCATATGAGTAATTTTTGGGCCTTCTTCCAGCTTCATCCCATCATTGATGATGTTGAATATCTAGCTATGAAATTATTCTATGTTACCCTCCATGATGGTGTTAGACATTGGTACAATGGGCTCCCTGATGCTAGTATTAAAACCATGGATAGGTTGGAGGAAGTATTCCTCAAATGATGGATTTTCAAGGAAGAACCCAACACGTTGTTGATAAGGCTGAATAACCTCGTGAAACAAGAGAATGAAACCGTTAGAGAATTCCTTGAGAAGTTTGAAAATTTGATGGAAAAAATCCAAGTAATCCATCATTCGTCTGATAGTTTCCTTCTTTTCCTTTATACCAAATCCTTTACATGACAGTTGGGACATCTCCTCATATATAAATCCCCTTAGACAATCGAAGAATCCCAAGAGGTAGCTACAAGGATTGAAAACAACCTTTCATCATCTAGATTCGAGCCTTTCTCATCCCCAAGAGTCAAAATGGACACTAAACCTAAGATAGTCCATAATTTTGAACCTACCTTGGACATTAGCTCTATCTTAGTAAAGTTACAACTGACTATAGATGGCATGGTAAAAACCCAAGAACTAATTATGAATAAGATTGTCAACCTAGAAAGAACTCAGCAACAAGCCCCTAGGGTTCCTTACAAAGGGAAATTATAGAAAGGGATCCAAATTTTTAGACCAAAGAATGATCAAGAGGTTCCCAATACTTTATCCCCTACAAATATAGTAGATGAAAACCCTTGGTGCTTACAATGTAGTGAGTCACATTGGGAGCATGAGTGTCCTTTCAACAATGGTAATCATGACCAAGTGAACATAGTTAACCATACCATTGGAGATCCTCAATATTGCCTTAATGTTACACTTGAAGAACACCAAGAAGCCATAAAGGAAGCATCCAGGAAGGCTAGGATGGAGGTGATAAATAACTTTGACCAAGAATCGAGAGAAAAATTGAAGAAACAATAATTCCAAGAGTATACTAGACAAAAGAGAATGAACCAACCTCTCTCTACTAGTCCTATGGCATCACAAACAATACCTCCACCCATGAACATACTCCTTCCTAAGAATCCTCCCAAGACTGACAAAGTGGATTTGAGCTTTGACTTTGAAGGTGCATTATCAAAAATGCATGTAACCATTCCCCTGAGAGAAGTCATCAAGGTCCCATTTGTAAAGGAAAGGTTCGAAAAAAAATTCAAAATCTCAGATGGACTGATAGACCCTCCTATTATGTTACAAGAAGGTCACTTTAGGGTTCATTATGATGGACATCCACCTTTATTCATGACCTTATTGATCAATAAAAAAATGCCTTAACAATTGTATGCTTGATTCAGGGGTAGGTGCTAACATGATGTCCTTAAAGGTCATGGAAAAATTGGGCCTAAAGGTCACACGGCCTTACAGGAATGTACGTGGCTTTGAGTCCAGAGCCATACCCACTCATGGGGTAGTTGATAATGTTGAAGTATTCCTTGGAAGATACCCTGAGAGAGTGATCCACATGTATATCGTTGTGGTGGATGTCTCGGATGTGTGGGGAACGCTATTGTCTAGGAAGTTTGCTGCAATGTTGGGAGGCACCCTAGAGATGGATCTCACATAAATTAATGTGCCTATGAATGATGGAACAATAAGTCGCCTCCCGAATGTTCCAATGAAAAAAATCCATGTGCAATAAATTGGTGATGACATCGAAGCTAACGAAACACATGAACCAGTCAAAGAAAGTCCTCCTATATTTTCCCCTGATGACATGCATTTCACTACAAAAAAAGACTTTGATCAGATACAATGGTTGAATAAGGAGGAGTATCAACAACTCCTGAACAAATATAAAGACAAAGAATATGGGGTTGTCAAGTTATTAAATAAAGGAGAATATGACATACTGATCTGACCGTCCCAGCAAGAAGTTTTCACAACAGAATCCCACCCTCCTCCCTCAAGACAATACACCAGGGTTGTACAAGAGACAATAAAATTCAATACCAAGGATTACAAAGAGGGAGATACAGTCTGGATGTGGGATACAAAGAAGGGAGAGCCTACTAATGTCAAGGGAAGTGCACAATTTTGGCTTGGACCCTTCAGAGTTGGAAGAAAGTCAGTCAATGATGCCTACTTTTTATCTACATTGAAAGGAAGAAGGTGCCCATTACCAGTTGGTGGACACCTCCTCAAACCCCATCAAGGGGTAGAGACTTGACTTCACAGGTAAGTAGGTAGGAATTTTTCATTCATTGTATATACCATTTTCATTTCATGCTAAAGTAGTTGTATTTCCATTTGTATATATGCTTGCTTATTTTCATTTTATTGTACCATATATGAGTTAGGGGTGATATAACCACCCCAAATGATTACTAATAGATTTTGTTGAGATATAGTAGGTCATAGTTCGTGTGATATATGTTGAGGTTCTCATGTGCCCTATGGTGATCACGTGTTCCTGAGTTGGAGCCAGATGTTATCCCCTAACCTAGGGATAACTAAGGAGACTATGTCTCAAGGCCCACAAGTCCTAGACATGGAGTACCGAGAGCCATATTGACTTGAGCCTGGCCCTGGAGGGCCCATCCTTCTTCTTCAGTGCCTCCATCCTGTCAACAACAGCAAGCATTCATCCCATCGTCTTGGTCCTTCAACAACAGTGGGTCATGTTCCATGGGGTAATGAGTTTGGGTATCATGGTATGTGTCACTCTGATTCTCAAAACATTTGAATATGTGCTTTTAATTCTCTTTTTCTTCATGACGTGTGCTTAGATTTTATGCCTTTTGACTTTTCCATACCTGGGGAGGATGACAAAATGCCCTAGCAAGTTGGTTCCCTTAGGAGTGATTTTCCACTGGGTGGGTTCATGAAATTTCATCGTCCATTCCCACCATACTTATCACTTTTCATCATCTTCCCTCTCATCCATCCCTTGCATTGATTTGGGCATTGGGTTTTCCAAGCTAGCAAAGGGTTGTACCTTGCCTTATGGGAATAAGGAGCTAAAGGCCCAGGGGGTAAAAGTAGCTGGAAAAAGATAAAATCCAAAATAGAAAAACCTTTATATGCTTCGCCCAGGGATCCCTGAGAAAGCAATAAAAGGCTTCTCAGTAAGAAAAGGGAGGAACCCATAAAAAAAAATAAACTAAATACCTAGTTGGAGGATAGGGGGTCTCATCACAAGCCAGCCTTCTCATCTCCGTGAAATGAGTGTGGGTAACACTGTCACCACTAGTCACCATGCCAAGGCAGTGTCCCCCAGCTATTCTCTAGAAAGAAAAATCAATAAGATAAAAAGGGTAAAAAGGCATTCAATGGACTTGGAAACATTTGCATCCATGAAAAGGTGCATCTCACCCTCTTCTGAGGCACCCACAGGTAAGCCATACATTTCCCTGTCATCATTGCATCCATTACCCAAACATCCCCATACCATCTCATGCACTTACATGGCCTGGATTGGTCTTCACTTGGAAACATCCCACATCTAAGGAGAATTATCCCAATAGGATGTCCTGAAACCCTCTCCAAACCTATCTTGTAGAATAGCATAATGTCTTTGAGCACTTGTCTGGGAAAGGGGGATTTCATGCACATGTTTGGATAACTTGATTATTAGATGTGATTGACATTTCTATGATCCATGTGACTTGTGATCCCATGGAAGGCATACTTGTTGTTGTTGAAGGACCATGCCCGACGGATAGGTACACATGGGGAGATGATTAGCTTGGACCTCCATAGGGATAAAATCCCACTAGATGGATGTTGACACCCCAGTCAGGGGCAGACATATACCAGAGGCTTGCACTGGAGAGTGAGGAGGATGTTCCACCAGAGACAGCCTAGTAGGCCTGGACCCAAGGGGGTCTTTCCCTCCCACCATGATGTTCTCCCTTGAAGGCCCTTGACATCATCATTCAGAGACTTGACGTCACCCAGATGAGGCACCCAACTTGAGGACGGCATTGGTTGGAACATGTGGCAGTTCCAGAGGGGTTTTGATCCCCAACATTCCACTTGGAGGGCTAACGTCACCTTAGGAGGGGCATGATGTCACCCTAAAAAGCTTAGATTAGGGTTTTATTTGACAAATTTATGTAAAATTCGATTTTCTCATGCAAACTGGCCATGTCGGCCTTTTTGACCTAACTTTGTAATTAAAGGTCATTTTGATTGTATAAATAAGGGATTTTCCCCTTGTATTTTAAGATCATTCTTTCACTCACACGAGTGAGGTCTCAACTTTGGCTCCTTTAAGGTTTATTGGTTGAAGTTAAGTGGTGCACAACTCTTGGAGGAGGCTTACTTTGGTATTTTTTGGCATTTTCTTGGTGGAAAGTCTTCAACTAGGCTATATGCTAGATTATTCTCGGTGAATGTAAGTGAATTTCTGCAATTCCTTTTTAATTTCAATGGTTATAACACATTTACTTTTCATTTTGCTAATATTATTAAATTGTTATCTTAAAACCCTAGGAGATCAAGCACATGTTATTGTCCTTGTCTCAATAGCTTTTCACCCACTAGATTTTGCTAGAAAGCCTATCCTTGAAGCATTGTGCTAGAACCCTACCTTTGTAGCACTCTAGAATCATTTGCTTCATTAAGCCTTCATTTGTTTCAAGCTTGAACTAAAGAAGAAGGAAAATCGCTAGGGCCTAGGGTTACCTACTTCCTAGTAGTCGTTTTCCTTCTAGGGTTTGTTGATTGAGGCCTTGGGTTACCAACACCTCAACCATCATCCCTCTTGTCCTTAGCTCACACATTATCATTTTATTCCTTCAATATTTCCGCTGCAAAAAGTGACTCCATTAGCCCTAAAGACATTGATCTAGACCTTATCTTTGATTGATTGATGAGAACAACCCTTAAATCTTCTACCTCAATCTATTTACTAACCTTTCTTAACCCTAGATTAGACTAATCCACTAACATTATTGATGTTGTTACAAAAGTGAGCTACAGCCAATTATTACAACAGTAAAATCTCTTAAAAGCCATTAGAAAAGTTGATTTTACATTGCCTCATTAGCTTCTGACAAGTGCTAGTATATTGCTATTGTTAGATTATCATTTTAGGTCATATTGAAGCTTATTTAAGGCATTGATTGTGAAGCTATCTTATATACATTATTGTTATAGATTTCTATTTGCTTCATCTCAAATCAACTTATTGCTTTCATGGACAAAGTCAAAGGTTTTATGAAGAACCAACATCAATTGTACTTGCAAAAATAGTGTTTTCTTGTTGCTTTGTTCTAGGTAGGTACACTCAAGCATATCATTGCTTCATTTGTGAAAACTTTGGGACTTTCTGATTGGTGTGACTTGTGAGAGGGGATATCTTTTCTTGATACTTCAACCTTTTCCTTCTCAAACCCCCAGGTCACTGGGGACGTCTCCCCTGGGCTATTATCCCTAAATAGAAAGAGGTGTCTTATTAAGGTGACAGTGATAGGAAAACCTCATGTTATGCCAATTTTCCCTCCTTTAGCCTTTCCCTTTGGGAAAAGTACAAATTGTGTGATAACACAGCCTACTGACATTATTCGTATAGCTGATGACGTCAGTTGTACAGTTTGTTGTACCTACCCACAAATCTCACATGTGTGGTTGAGTAACCCTCACACGTGCGATCCTCCTTCTCTCGCACATGTGAACCTATACCTATTTTATTCTCCTCACATGTGTGGTTGTACAAATGCCTCACCCATGTGCCTTGTTCCACATGTGCGGTTTACTTTTCTCCCACACGTGTGGACATAATTTTCATTGATGTCAACAGGAGAAGTAAATAACCAGAAGTCCAAAATTCAAGAAGAAGAACAAACTCTTGATCACGATAGGATCAACAATCTGATGATGTTCAGAAAGGCTAGCACATGAAGAAATATATGAAGGAATAACAGAGTATAGAAGATGTCGTCGGGATTAGTGGAAGGATTGCACAGTTGATCAAATGCACAGAAATGGTGAGAAGACTCAACAACCCTCCGATCACTGTGAAAAGAACAGCTACCGTTTGATCAGAAGTTGACCGTGGGCTTAAGGGTCGTGAGAGGATCATGACCATCTAAAAGGATGAGAGTTTGACTATCCATATACCCGTCGACCGTGGGATCAAACCCAAGTTCTTTTTGAGCAGTCGAATCATTTTCAAGTAGAAGGAATGTTGGATGATTGGTCAAATGACCATGTTAAGTCATGATCGTCGAATGCACAAGCGCATGAATCAATAGTTTTTAGATCCAGGTAAGGTGCACCCACCTTAATACATTGGAAAGAAGTGAGAGTGGCTTTAGGGGGACCCATGCAAAACCACCCCATTTCGGACCCCCCCTTTCATTAAAGGAAAAATGGCAAGGGGGGTCCAGAATCCAACCTTAACCATTGATCTAATCTCCTTGATCTCTGTCGTCCAAGACTTGCGCGTCAAATTTCGGACCCCCCCCCCTTTCATTAAAGGCAGTATGGCAAGGTGGATCCGGAATCAAATCTCAACCGCAGAATTAGACACAAAAATCTTAACAGTCTGAATTTGCAAGGAGGATATGCCTAGGAGTTAGCTAACAGTCCAAAACAAATAAATGATCTGAGTCGTTGATCCGGAGGGCACGTGGCAAGTGATTGACATTTCATTGACTCGCAGGTTAGGAAAGTCAAAAGCAATGTTGCATGAAACTCGCGATAAGCAAGGTTGCGAAAATATCTGGGCCATCGGATCACACAGGTTCAAGGCAGATCTCAGAACATCGATCAAAGGAGAACAAGAGCCATTGATCCAGAGGACATGTGGCAAGCGCATGGCATCTCACTGACTTGCAAGTTGGAGAAGTCAAATGGAAGAACATAGGAACTCGCGATATGTGAGGTCACGATAGAATCTGGGCCATCGGATCAGAGAGGATCAAGGAATACCTCTAACTATTGATCAAATACACATCGAGAGATCTACATCGACAGACCAAGACAACAGGCCACGTCAGTCAGGACATGTGCATCCATGTCAGTAAGATCCATGTAAGCAAGGACATGTGGCATACTCAGACATTGACAAGTGTCAAGTTAATATGGCATTTCAGGCACATGCAAACCACAAATTTGAATGACATGTGGCAGGTACTTGGCACGTGTCAAGTCTTCTTGTGACGTTAACAAGTATACGTCACATCGGGAGTTTTCATCTCGGGAGTTTTTGCATCATAAGAAAACACTCTAAAAAGCACAAAGTCCTGAACGCCAAAACTCCAAAAGGGACACGCGTCAGGTGTTCTACATTTTCGACAGTTTTGGAGAGTTGGAGGTTATGAAGACTCGAAGGAATAAACATTGAAATCATGGCAGTCGTCCATCTCGTTAGGAGATTGAATCACGACCATTGATTTGGTAAAGCGCTCAAGCACTCGTTCAAGCTTAGCATTCGGTCACCGTTGTTGGTCATATGCTATAAGAATATTAAAAGAAAATTATAACATGTCATTGTAATTGGTAAAGCCCGTGGTTATGTAAACGCATGGTCATATGTGATGGTTTGAAGGAAGTGCCTTCACGGAATCTAGTCTCTGTAAATATAATAGAGATCGAGTATAAAGGATTAAATTGATCCATGACTGTGATCAATTTATGACAAAAATGAACCGATACAAAGTCATGATTAAAAGAGAATAAATCATGAAAATATGAATAAAAAATAAAAAGAAAAATGATATTAATTAAATTTTAGATTATCATTTTAAATGAAATGGTACAATGGTTTAAATAAAGGGACACATTGTTTTAAATTTCACACCAGTTTGAAGATTATATAAACGAGAAAAAGTGGTGAGAACAAAGTGTCTCTGCAGTTCAAGTCAGAAGATCAATAGTTGAAGCAAAGTCTACGAAGAAATACAAATACTTATGTATTAAGGGTGGTTGGGTGGTGCAAGGGCAGGTTGGTGCCTGCAGAGGGAGTTGGTGCTTCCTTGTCAGTTGTAGCTTACTAAACAAGGGGGTCGTAGCCTCCTACTAGTTGGTTCTGGTAAAACATGGTGTGGGTGCATCCTGATGAGTTGGTGTTGATCAAAGAGGAAGTACATCTTCCTTCTATGTAACATGTAAAACAAATTTTGCAGTTAATAAAAAAGAATTTGTGGTTTTCCCATTTGGGTTCCACGATAAAATACTGTGTCAAAAATTTGTTTGCATTAATAGATGAAAAATTGATATAATTGTTGTGTCACTGATTCACCCCCCCACTCTCAGCGACAGGATTTGATTCTACAATTGGTATCAGAGCAGGTTCCTTCAGCATAGTCTAACAAACTTGAAGGCAAATATTGAATATGGGTCAACAAGAAGGGATGTCTAACAACAAAGCACCATTGTTCAATAGAGAAGGCTATGCTCTATGGAAAATAAGAATGAAAAACTTCTTGTTAGCACTCGGTTTTGATATCTGGAAATCTGTTGTAGACGATTACATTGCACCAACTACTCCACCCAAAGACTCTGGAGGAAAGAAAATCTGTGATGACAACTCAAGAGCAGTTAATGGAATTCTAGCAGGGTTGACTAATTCTATATGTGTGAAAGTTATGCATTGCAAATCGGCCAAAGAAATCTGGGACAAATTGGAAGTTGTATATGAAGGAGATGAAAAAGTCAAAGATGCTAAACTATAGACCTACACAACTAAATTTGAAAATCTGAAAATGAAAGAAGAAGAAAATACCATTGAGTACTTTCACAGGGTAGATGAAGTGGTCAGCTCAATTAGAGCAGCAGGAGAAGAATTTACAGATAAACCTATTGTGCAAAAAATACTAAGGTCATTACCTATGAGATATAATGCAAAGATTTCTTCAATAGAAGATAGATCCGATCTAAAAACACTCACAATTGATCGGCTCCATGGAATATTTACAGCATATGAAATGAGAACAGGGCATGATAAATCAACAAAAGATGAAACAACCTTAAAAGCATCTAGGACAAAGACAAATCAGAAGCAAAATCCTCAATCTAATCATCACGAAGAATCTGATTTGGAAGAAGCCAATTTCATTAGAAAACTTCAGAAAGGTTTAGGGAAGTATAAAGGCAAGATTTCGTTCAAATGCTTTAACTGTGGAAAAATTGGTCATTTTGCATCCAAGTGTCCTTACCCCAAGGAGGACCCTGAAGATCAAGAAAACAAAAATATTCAATATAAGAAAAAGGAAAAACCCAAGTTTAAGAAAAAGTTTTACAGAGGGAAAAAGAATTTCTATTCAAAAGAGGAAAACAACAGTTCGTCTGAGTCTAGTGATAACAATGAATCTAGCAATGATGAATTCCTTTTCTTAGGTATTGAAGAGTCTAATGAAACAGAAAAAATCAAATATGAAGAAGATCTAGAAGATGAAGCAAAAGTGAATATGGAGGAAGAACTTCTCAGTGCCCTGAATGAATTAAGAAAATACAAAACCAAATATAGACACATGAAAGGTGTTGTAGTTGAACAAAAAGAAAAATATGAACAAAAGGAAAAAGAAATGGAGAAACTCATGAGCAACCTGAGAAAACAAATCTTAGAAGAAAATAAGATCGAAGAAAATTTGGAAAAG
>JZKD02S2211614.1:1109586-1123895 GCA_000966675.3 Picea glauca
GGGACGGAAAATTGGTTGGGAAGGGTTTACTGGAGATGGGAAGGAACGGGATGTGAGGGATATGGGGGAAGGCTGTATTTTTTTTATTTTTGTTTTTTTTGGGGGGGAAAGGACCGATTAGCTCTGATACCAATGTAGTAAATAGCCAGGTATGCAATTGTATAATATGTATAAAAGATAAATAATTGATAAAATATATGATGGTTACAATTGAGAATGAGGGTTTGTTTATATACCCACACAGGGGTGCCCTTTCACCACTAGACATGTCTTTTTGAAAACATGTCCTTTCATTATTAATAATTACTATTTACTAACTAACTATTTACTAATTAATTATTATGTTATGAACATCTTATTTATATATATTATGTTCATAACATTAAGATGTTCATAACATAAATTTCCTCCATTCCTTTTGAAATAGCGAACATAAAACGATATCAAAGGGATCCAATACAACATGTGTTGTCTTTGCTCCTGCAGTCCATGAGAATTATGAGAAGGGTGGGTTTGGATTTACTGTCTACAACCTCCAGAACCCCCACTGATATGGCACACTCTGCTTTATGGCTCAATATATATGTTTTTAGTCTTGTTTATATATATTAAGATAATTATCCGGACAACTCTACTTTATGTGAACATAATGTTATGTTGTGCAAAACCAAGTGGCAAGTAAAATAAAAGAGGTACATAAATTAAAAAAAATAAGTCAATGATTGATGTATCTCATAGTCATTTGTATTTCTACAACCCACGATTGCAATGAAATTCAGTGTATTCTATAATCAACAAAATTGTTTAAGATTTGTATTTCTGCAACCCACAATTGCAATGAAAGTCGATGTATTCTATAATCAACAAAATTGTATAAAAATTGGTTGATAGTTATAATAAGTTTGGTTTTTCATTTTACTATTTGGATGAAGTGAGTTTATCACTGAGTAGGAGGCTCTCTTCAGTAAATAACCAATTTAAACTTATTTTGTATTCCCGATCATAGTCACATGAACACTCCATTCCTCAATCATTTGAGTATTATATAAGGGGCTTGTGTCCCATTGCATTGTATCCATTTCATTGGGCTTGTGTCTCATCGCATTATTGTTTTTTGTGTTGTTTATGAGAAGAATAAGTGGATATGTTTTCGTGTGTGACTTTGTTTTTCTTCATTGTATTGTCCTCAGTTGAAGCATGGATGTCGTGTCCTCATTATTTCAATCAAACTACTGCTTTGGGACTGAAACAACAACCCAATAAGGCAAATTTGCAGTTTGGGACTTCGAAGAAGCATGAAGGGTTCTCGCCATATGTGAATATGAGGTACCATATGGGCCCTGTGTTGACTTCTTCTATCTATCTCCATACAATTGGAAGATGGAGTAAGAAGGATAAGAGGGTTATCGATGAGTTTCTTCTATCTATCTCTAATAATACAAAGAGCCCTTTTGTGGGTCAGTGATGGAAAACAATGCAGCTCTATACGGTTCAGACTGGTGCCAATATTAGCAGAAACATAGTTATTTCTAGTCAGCACAAGGATTACTACTCCCATGGTAAGATAATGAGTAGGTTGATTGTTCAGGGCGGACCTACTTTCCAATTACAACAAGTTATTGAGAAAAGAACTTATAGTCTCTAAGACAAACATCACCACAGATTATAAGAGTAAGAATTTCCTTCCAGTTTAGGGAGTAATGGATTTTTTTTGTTCTAACAAGGTCAACTTACCAGCACAACTTATTGAGTTGACCCCAACCCCTTCCCCTTAGGCATTCATAGAGTAAATAGGGTAGAGTAAATAACAAATTGCACTGATGTTCTATTTATTTTATTTACCCCCTATGGATATATAAATCATAGACATAATGTTAATTTTTTGAGTGGTGCAACAAAAGAAAGACATTATAGGAGACATATTAGAGGGTAGAGACAAATCTTATTGCAATTTGTATTGAAGTGATTTTGTTGACTTATCCTCATCCCTCTATAATTGCACATCACTCTTGCAATTTGTGTCGAAGTGTTTTTGTTAATCTAGTATCATCACTCTATAATTACACACAACTCTTGAAAGTATTTGCAATGTTAGTCTTATAGTTTGGGCATTTCATATGTCTTGATGGCAAGTTTTTTTCCATAAAAATTGTATATATATTTTATAATCTAAATGCTTGGAAATTCTGTAAGATGTCAATATGTTATCTTGAGATCAAATTGTCCTTTTCTAGGTTTGTAATGATGCTTTCTATGCTTATATGAATTAAATGAACTTAAAAAATTATTATTGTTTTTCTTTACAGGAGCAGAGAATAGTAACAAAGAAAAGTTGAACTTAAGGGAAACAAAAATCAAGGTATGCACCTTTGAAACTGTATTTCCCTTTTTTATTTATGGTTAGGTAATGCCATAAACTTAACCTAGGAATAATTTGAGTACCATAAATTATGAAAATGAAAAAAATAATAGATGTTGAAAGCTACCAAATGAAATAGCATTGCATTATACATAATAACATCGATCATGTGTTGAATACCAATGGTCTTTTCAGATTACATGCATTCTCCTATACTCTAGGAGATTGCTTGTTTGGTGCGTTTCAAGTCCTATTACACTTTCGTTATTCATCAATTGAATTACAAAATGGATTAATAGATCACTTCTTATTTTGTTTAAACAATGGTGATGTAGAAGCATTACAGTCATATCAATATGAACTAGCATCTGATTTTTCGTACCAATTGCATGGAATTCATGACGTTCAGACATACCTTCACAAAATGAGATTTTCTACATCTACAAATTTGAACCAAACTAAAAGAGGCCTATGGGGAGATACATTTTGCATACGATGGCTATCCAAGTGGTTAATGTATCAATTGGAATTTGGTCCTTAACAAAGAAAACAAGATATTTTATATTTAATAAAGATGAAAATACAAAACAATATTTCATTTTGTTTCATGATGCAAATCCTATTAATGGTCACTATGAACCATTGATTTGCAAAAAAAAGTCCAGCTACACTTTTGAAGAAAATAATATTTTCTTATCGCTAATGTGCAAAGATCTTGAATGCCATTGGAAATGTATTATACATGATATGCATCATCATGGATTGAACAGAGCAACAACTAGTACATCTAATTGCGGGGATAGTCTTTTTAGTGCAATTTTCTATTTGGCGGCAACAAACTTTGATGTACATTCTTTAAGACTTTATCTTGTGCAATCTTTTTGCAATGAAATTATGAGTGGTGATCAAAATGCATTTCATTGCTTGCAACAACACCTAGTTGGTGATACCATACAGAATATGACAATGCCTAGCAATTGGAAAAGGTATCTCATAAATATGGCAATGCCCTATGAAAAAGGGAAGGTAGAGAGCGGACCATTTTGTTTGAAATGGATATCGATCATATTCAAAGTAAATATACGAGTGTGGTCTTTCTTTACTAATAGAATTTCCAACTTCTATTTTTCCAGTTCAAACTCTGACATAACATTTGATGTTATGTCATTTGAAACAAATGCATCACACATTCACTATGAACAACTACTAAAAGAACGATGTGAACATGAATGCATTGAAAATTGTGATCATATTACAATAAGGCCAAACAAAAAACATAATATTGATTACCCTATGGTTAATGAAATTCCAAGTGAAAAAGGTAGAAGCAAATGCATATTGCTACCTGAACATGTACTAGAAAATCATCAACATATACAACATGTCCATAGCGAACAAACATTGACATTGACAAATAGTAATGACAATTTTCAAATAAATTGCCATCAAGAAAAATCAATCCCAAATAAAAAGCGTAGGCTCACTTATCACAAATTAAAAAAAATGGCACGAGCCAAAAACAAATGCATTGACACATTCTCTACTAAACATGGCACAAATAGAGATGTAGATGGACACTGTACATATTTTCTCAATGCAAAAAAACCTCCTAGTCATAGCAAAAAAATGACATATCATAGATTGAAACAAATAACACGTAGCAATGGAAACAAGAAAGAAGCGTCAACTACCAAATATTTCCACGTAAAAAATAAAGATGCAAAGCAAATTTATTGGCAATAAATTCAAGACACGCCTAGCAACAAATGTGAAATATGTGAAGAATTTCATTTTACAAAGACCATTAAGTTTCTTACACATGACTTGGAAAAAGAGTATCTAAGCCTAACATCAAATGACAGGTCATTTTCAACTAAAAAGATATGTGTTTCTTTCAAAAGAGCACTTCAAAATGGAAAATTGCAAATTTTGCAGCACCTGAACAGATAAGACATAACGTGTCGTTATCGGTTACAAGTACACTTTCAGAACTTGAAGAGAGACTTGTATCATTGAGAATTGCATTGGCACAAATTCAAAAATGGGCTTATAAATGATCCCAAATGAGCTTAACTGGATCAATTATCAATGTACATGTCCATATTGATATTGTGCAAAAATCATTCCCACATTTTGTGAATGAAACAACAACAATCACAGTTGCATTGAAAAGGCGCTTGCAATACAAGAATTCATATCAAACAGGAAAAGTATGTGTACACATTGTCATCAAAGCATTGAAAGAATTATGTTCTAGAAATTTATATAAGAATGTAAATATTTCTATAAATAGGATTGGAACCATGTTCTAGAACAAGACAATGATAAAACCATTGAAACTGCACATACTAATAATGAAAGTGATACAGAGAATGAATCATAAAGTGAAATACCTACAGAGACGCTAATACATGGATTCACATAATCACAACGCATACAAGATTTGCAAGACAAGATCATTGAACTTGCACCAGCTGAAGGAAAACATCCACTTGGGATTTTCAAGGATAAATATGCAGAAGAAATGAACTTTCCAACATTATTCTACGGAAATCCACGTGATGATGACATTACAAAGAGATTCAACTATCAAAAAATAGTGCAATGGGAGTTTCTACATGCAAGTCGTGATTTCTCATATCACACAACAAATTTGTTTTTCAAAACAGTGTGAATAATAATAGACAAAGTGCTCTCTCACATATGGATACGAATAAGAAAAGGACAGTTAAAAGGGAGAAAGATATTAGCAAAAGATGTTAAGTACAAACCAAACTTAGAAAAAATATTGAAATATGATATTGGATACATAGATTTCAAGAACATTCACATTTCTCCTTATTACCTGCAACATATGAATAAAAATATATTTGCAATGATACGATAGTTGGGCCCTCCAACTTTTTTCGTCACATTTACAAGTGCAGAGCATCAATGAAATCCATTGGTGACAACATTAACTGATTTGCATAAGAATAGATAAAAGAGAAAGCACGTTGAAAAATTAGAAGATGGTGAAATTGATTACCTCATAAGAAAAGACCCAATCACATGTAGTTGTTAATATAGACACAAAATCAATGCTATCAAACAATTGATATGTCATGATGAAATGTTCTTTGGAAAAGTATTAGAATAATACTTTGTAACAGAATTCAAAAATAGGGGAAGTGAACATGAACATGGATTGTTATGGATAAAAGATGCTCCAATATATGGAAAGAATAACAACTCAAAAATTGAAAATTTCCTGGACAAATACATAACTTGTAACACAGATCATTTGGATCTAGATATTGCCAAAATGAATAAGCATTTCCATAAAAGAAGTTGTAGGAAGTGGAATAATTAACATTGTAGATATAATTTCCCTATGTTTCCAATGAAAAGGACAACAGTCCTTGAACCAATTAATTTAGTTGGCAAAGCACTCAATGAGAAGTTGAAGTCTCTATTAACATTTTCGGAAGGAAAAAATTATGATTGCTTAACAAGATTCAAAGACTTCTTGATGGAGATTGAACTGACAGAAGATGAATACATACAATTAATACAATGTACAATAAAGCAACCAACAATTTTCCTAGAACGAAAACCTTCACATATTTGGAAAAATAGTTTTGCAAAGGAAATGCCAAATTTATGGGATGCAAATACACATGCACAGTATGTGCTTAATGCTTATGCTGCAACATCGTATTGCACTTCATACATGACCAAACTTGACAAAACTATAACAAATGCATTTCGAAGAATACACAAAGAACATGAAATAAGTAACATTGATGCTATGCAAATGATATGTACACTTGGAAATACATTGCTTAATCTTCAACAAATGTCAGCTCAACAAGCAGTTCATATTGCACTCTCTTTGCCACTTCATTGTAGTTCAATAGAATGTATATTTATAAACACATTGTGAGTTGATGAACGAATATTTATGCTTAAGCCACCATTGTTGTTAAAAAAAGAACCTAACAATTCAGAAGATGTTATGTGTCATCCTATTATTGATTACTACATTGAACATCCACATGATATTAAGCATATTTGTCTTGCAGAATTTGTATCTGAGTACAAGAAAAATGGCACACACATATCAAAAAGGAAAAAACCAAATGTAATATGATTTGTTAAATACAATAGACACATTGACTATGAAAAAATCTATAGAGAGAAATTGTTATTACACGTTCCATTTGAAGAAAGTGAAGATACATTGAAACATAACTTACCAACATGGAAAGCTACATATAGCTTCTATGAAAGTACAATACAAATCAATGAAGCTAAATTTACATACAATATCAATCCAACATGGGGTGACCTCGAAAATGCAATTGAACAACTAGATAGTATCCCTATGGATATTGATGGTACAATGACAAAAGAAGAGACCACTACAATCCATTCTGGACAATATGATTTAGCAACAGACTGTCAATGTCCTCAAGAATCCAATATGAAGAGATCCATTAACCTTGGATTTCAAGTCAAAAACCACCCATTTTTCATAGGGAATGAAGAGTATTACAAAATTATAAGAATGTTGAATATAGAACAACAAGCAATTGTCAAAGACATTGCATACAAAAAACGTAGTGACATGCACACACCATTGTACTTGTTCCTTACAGGTGGAGCAGGAATAGGAAAAATATTTAAAGCAAAGGTGATATTCCAAATCCTTATCTAAATCTATGATGCATATAATACAAATGATCCTTTTTGTAACATCCTTCTCTTGTGTGCACTGAGCAAACTTGTTCTTTGAGGACACTTGCTCGCAAGTGATCCAGATTATTATACTTTTGGGCATTTGATTTATGATTATGAGGCGTTATGAATTGATGACATGTTATTTGCCTGCATTTACATAGATAGGTGCTATTGACTTGATTTCCCTGAGTGTGTGGGATTTTGGATCTCGAGGATGCAGAGGCATCGATGGAACCCCTTGGACTGTGGATCGAGTCAGGGAGTGGACTATTAGGGTTTGATTTTTGTATATATGAAA
The DNA here is from genome assembly GCA_000966675.3 of Picea glauca. Taxonomy (NCBI): domain Eukaryota; kingdom Viridiplantae; phylum Streptophyta; class Pinopsida; order Pinales; family Pinaceae; genus Picea; species Picea glauca. Next base: position 1,116,966 of record JZKD02S2211614.1, read on the forward strand.
TTTGTGCATCTGATTAAATGATATGATTATAGATATATTTCTGACATGATTCGTTGATGATGCAGGCTAACGATAGCTTGCCGACCATAATCACATGTGGAGTAGAGGGGTCGCACACGATAACCAAAGACATTGAGGGAGAGGTGTGGACAGCATCACTGCGACAGCCTACTAGCACTCTCGTCGTGGCTCAAATTGTAGGTTAATGATTACCTAGTTCGAGAAGACCCATGATGTCATGAGGGCCGACTGCGATAGTCTCTCACGATGGTTCTAAGGGGCACACAATAAGGCAGGGGCCTTATTCCTTAGAGGCCCTTAGTCTCCCACAAGATCACCTGGCGGAGTATTGACTCTAGGGGTTTTTTATGTCTACCAAGTTAGTCAAGAGCCGAGTGGCACCCTTGGAGCATGGAGTGCGTCCGGAAGGGCACGTCACGCCAAAAAAATGGAAAGAGGTGAGTGGCACCCTTGGATATCATAGTGTGTCCTGAAGGGCATGTTGCGCAAGGGAAACAGTGTGAGGTGAGTGGCACCCTTGAAGCACCCAGTGTGTCTTGAAGGGAACGTCGTGTTTTTAATTAATAAATTGATAAACCTATATGGCCTCAGGATGAATAACGTGATAAGAAAGATTCAAAACAATTTCCCTAATAAAATTTTGGCCAACCCAGGAAAACAAAGTCTAGGTCTAAGTGATACTTGTGATAAAAAAAATATCTATTTACATAAAAATAAATAAATAATAATGATAATCATTATTAATCATGTGACGAGAACGGGGTAAGTAATTCATTTAATTTATAAAAATATTTTTGGGGATAAAATTTAAAAAGGGGAAAAAGGGGAAATAATTGTTTTGTCACTTATGCTAATTAAAATTTATTAATTAAAAAGGAAAAAGGGAAAAAGTTAATTTTCTACACCTGCCAATTTGAGTTTTAAAGGAAAAGGGAAAGAGGGAAATTTAAAAGAATTAGGAAACTAGGAAAAAGCGGGAAACATAAAAAGGAAGGGGAAACACAAGGAAAAAGAAGAAGGTCTAACTTAGTAAGGTATCTAGCATTTAAGAACTTTCTAAGTTAAACTCAACTAGTAAATTAGTAAGGGGGAAAGTCATTAAAATTTGTAAGGGAATATGGGGACACCTAGGAGCGATTCTAAGAGTGTTTTTAGGTGGGTGAGGGAAATATGAGTAATTAATTAATTAATGAAATTAATTCATGGTGCAATGAAGGGGATGGGTGACCCTTGTACGGGGAGGATTATTATGAATTAAATTATTGAACATTGAATTAAATGGGATTTTGGAAAAGTAAATGACTTATAAAATCTATATAAAGGAGGGAGGAGGAGGATGATGGATCTTTTTTGTTATGCATAATGTTACACTACAGAATTTTAGACTTGAATGACTTAGCTTGTGGGAGTTGGGATACCCAGCTCGGTGAGGAGTGGTAGCTCGGCCTTGCGAGGCATTCTAGGAGCTAGTTGATTCTTTGGTTTAGTGTGAGTGGCCCCTTTGCGGCTCGGGGGGCTAATGGGGAAGAAGAGTACCCCTAGCGTTGGCTGGGAGGTACCGGTAAGTCTCATCGGTCGATAAGCGGGAGCAGCATGGAGCGCACGGGACAACAACTCAGAGCGGATGACTTGGAATACGGTACGCTTCCTTTATTTCTACATGGTAGATTATTAGTATACTTTACTCTTTTAGTTATGTATGTTTAAGTGGGTAAAGAAAATGATTGACTTAGAATTTTAATTGATCACTAAATTTCCCCCATAGCCTTAAGCTCTCTCTTGATTTATTTCCTTAGCTTTTGATTCCCTGCATGTTTTGACCGTCCTATGGTTTTATTGATTTATGTTGAGTTTGCGCTTCGTAATTTGCCCTCGTCCCTAGCTCATCAGTCCTCGCCTGGGTAGTCATCCAGGAGTCGGATCGACGGTCATCATTTCAGTGTTAATAGACCTATAGATCCTAATGCCCTACCTTTCTATGCGAGGATGATGAGCGAAGGATGTTTTTTCCGGTCATCTACCCTTGTTGATTGTTCTTGGTTGATTGTTTGTCATTGCGCCTTCTGGTGTTGAGTGATTATGCATTTTTAACTCTGCGTCTGATTGCCTAAACTCTGAAAACCCTTGCATCTCCTTGAAGGATTACCCATGTTTTTCCTTGATTTATAACCTCTGAGTTGAAGGCCCAATCTCTGCATTTTTGTATCTTGAATGAGTTTCATTTCCAGAAAAATATTGCTCTGTGTTTGGTACTTTGAATGTGTTTCATTGTTGGATATTCTATGCATTTATTTACCTATGCACTCTAACATTTGAAGACGATTGAGACTACGTTTTTCACCACTACTTAAGACTGCGGTTTTGACATTGCCAGATTGCAATCGTTGCTTGATTAAGACTGCTATTCATTTTTTTTTCCTGACGATTTTTCCACTTCTCAGGTTGCATTTCGTTTGATTTGGGGATGAAATTTTGCCCGACGAATTTATATTTCTGGTTAGATTTTGTTTAGATTGTCAGGTGATTGACAAGCTAGATGATTTTCGTTTTAGACAGCCAGTGTATAATTGATTAAAATGAATTATACTTATGGTATTTAGATGGCATTTTTATAAAGAAATAAACTCAATGAATTAATTTATTTTGAATGTGTTAAACTCAGTGAATTCATTTGAATGTTTTTTTTTGTAAATAAAAAAGGTGGAACAAACTTCTTCTTTCAGGTGGGCTAGCTTGCAGACTTTGGGGCGTATGACTATTGACATCATTTGTATGGTCTGTTGTACCTTCCCATGAATTGCACATGTACGGCTAAGTAACCCTCACACTTGCATCCCTCCTTCTCTCACACATCCGGACCTGTACATGTTGTTTTCTACTCACACGTGTGGTTGTACGGTTGTCTCACATGTGCGAATTGTTCCACACATGTAGATATATTTTCTCTCACACGTGCAGCCTAAAGCTCCTCTCTTCCTCACACATGTGCCATCTCTAGACTGAAGAAGAATCCTTTCTTAGCTAAGAAAAAAATAGAAAATACTCTTCCAAACCCTAGGCCATATTTTCCACAAACGCAGAATTTCCCTTGCTAAAATTTCCAAGATCCTAGCACAAATGCACTCACTTATGCTAACTCGATTATACACAATGATAAAATGTCACAATGACCTCTCTTCTTTATATACAACTCCAATGAGTAAGTTTAGGCACCCCTTCTAAACTTAGCAATTAATTAGAATATTTTAATCCTCTTTATGGGTGTGAAACCCCTTCACAAGCCCACAAATCCCATCAACTTTCCCATAAGGCCCTAGCCTCATCCCAAGGTCGATTTCATTGAAAGGAAAGGATAAATTGGTGCCAAAAAATATTCCCACATACCTGACACCTTGGCCTCTTATGTAATACTTCTCGAAGGTACAATATCATCAACACTCCCTCTTAGTGAGGGAGGTATCCCAGCCACCATCATATGGATGTATCTTTGTCTCCCATACCGGAAGTGGTTATGTCTCATGTACTAGATATAGCACAGTTGCACTACAATCCTCCTTACTGGTTGTTTCCTCTATCATTGAAGAACATATTGTTGTTCAATCCACCTCACGGTTTTCTCCCTCTGTGAACGAAGCAAATCCTACTCTCCAATCTTCCTAACTGACTGCCTCATTTGTCACTAAGGAAAAACTTGTTGAAACAAATGGATCCTTCATGGAGGTTTCACATCCCCTAGAATCCCCATGCCTCTGAATCTCTTGTTTGGACTCCTTAACACATGAACCTGCTTGGAAGACTCCTTTCTTCCACATGTACCTGAATGTGTACTCCATATGGATGAGTGATGCTCCCTTTGAGCCTGCTCACTCCCCTGAAGTCCTATTGTCTCTGAACAGTCCTAGGAGGCTACTCCTCCCTATTGGATCCTAAGGGATGCCTCCCTCTGAACTATGGCTCCCTCTAAGTCTGTACCACTGGTGGACCTACCTGCTCCTTCTGAATATTTTCTACTAGTGGGGTTGCATGCCTCACCACTGGTGGAGACACCTTCTCCTCCTCATATGTCTATCTACTACTACTGGCCACATATCTCATAGGTTGGCCCCTCATCTGATATAGGTTTCCCTCCCTAACTCTGAGAACCATCGTTGATCTGAAGCTATATTGTCTGGGCATAAACAAGAATTGTCCATCTGGAAACAATATATGGTACCCCTTCTTCTAAATCTCTAAGTCTAAAAGAACACTCCTCCTAAGTTACAGAACCCATAACACATTCGACACCCTCATCACTTCTCCTGAATCATGTATGAACGATACAGTACCAGATCCTCATACTGCATGTCGGGTTCCCATACCAAGCTCCACGAATAAGTCTAAGTTAGTCTATGTGAAGCTATCAAATAACTCTTGTGCACCCATCATATGGTAAGATGCCCCACTATCCACCAACCACGTTCCCCTACTGGAAATTGAACCTGAAAGGGAGGAGACCAATAATATATCCCTCTGGAACCTATTTTCAACCTCATCAACCTCTACTTCTAATTCCTAATGCCTTATTCCCCTTCACCTCTAGTGTGGACACTATGAAGCATGGTGACCATAGTCATGACACTCAAAACATCTGATCTTATCTGAGATACTTCTTCCATCTTAGTTCTAGAGATGCTTCTCTCTCGGAAAAATCCATTCTCCCTAGAAAACCTCTTCTATCTGGAGAACCTATTCTTCCCTTCCTAGTACGAGTTGTAAGGGCCTAGCTCTCATCACTTATACTCTTCACCATACAATCCATATCATCCCTGGACACGAACTAGGTCTCCTCCTGGATAAATTCAATCCAATTCTATCAAATTATGGTAACTTATCTCATGCACGAGTGGTTCCCAAGACCTAGCAAGACCTCTCAATGCCACATTCACCAACTCATATTCCTCCACCTTATCACCGATGGCCACAAGTTGATCTATGATCTGTGTAATGTTCATAAGATATTTCACAAATTTGTCCTCACTGTAAATCTTGACAACTTGAAGTTGGTGCTTCAAATGCAACTTCTTGCATGTATTCTCGTTTTGGTATAGACATACCAAAGAAACATACAATTCTCTAAAAGAAGTATTCTCAGCAATGTGAGGAATCAAGTGATCCCTTACGGATTCTAGCAGCACATGTTTGGCCTTCACTTCCTTCTTCTTGTCTGTTGTCAATTCATGTGGATCGGTAGGAGCTACAATTTCACCCTCAACATACTCCTTGAGGTCATTTTCTTCCAATAGAATGGGAACCCTAGCCTTCCAAGCCCGGAAGTTGGTTTCCCCTTCCAACCTGTCCTCAATATTCAATGTGTTCACCATGATGACCTTCTCAGAACAAGAAAAATAACAACACTCCTCTATTGTTGTAGCCAAAAATGTGTCTTGAGATTATCCCCTTTTGCTTCATATCCCAAGCTCTAATATCATGTCAATTATCACATGCAATTCCATGTGACTAATTTTCATATATGAAAATCGCTTCCTAGTGAGCAAACAGTAAAACCCTAGTTGTTATCACTGAACAATTTTACACTGAAAATTATTGACTCAAATTATATGCAATGAAAACAACAAGATCGGAGATGAATCATCAATACACAAGAGACATAGAGTTTTTTTTCTACAAACTTGTCGATTTCATAAATTTTGAGAGAAAAACTATCCCTCCCAGCCAATACAAATTCACCACAAATTTGAGGAATACTATGTCCTTTAATGACCAAAATATCAGTAAAACCAAACCTCAGCAAAATTCCATAAATCTCCTATGCTTGCAAGTCTGCTCAGTTTCCACTATACCCCTAACCTAGGGATAACTAAGGAGATTATGTCTCGAGGCCCACAGGTCCTAGACATGGAGTACCGAGAGCCATATTGACTTGAGCCTGGCCCTGGAGGGCCCATCCTTCTTCTTCAATGCCTCCATCCTGTCAGAAGAAACACCATCGATCCCATCGGCCCGGTCCTTCAGCAGTAATGGGTCCTGCTCCATGAGTTAATGAGTCCGAGTATCATGGTATGTGTCACTCTGATTCTCAAAAAAATTGAATATGTGCATTTAATTATCTTTTTCTTCATGAAGTGTGCTTGGATTTTATGCCTTTTGAATTTTCCATACCTGGGGGGGATGACAGAATTCCCTAACATGTTGGTTCCCTTAGGAGTGAGTTTCCATTGGGTGGGTTCATGAAAGGCCATCATCCATTCCCACCATACTTATCACTTTTCATCATCTTCCCTCTCATCCATCCCCTGCATTGGTTTGGGCATTGGGTTTTCCAAGATAGCAAAGTTTTGTACCTTGCCTTCTAGGAAGAAGGGGATAAAGGTCCAGAGGGTAAAAATAGCTGGAAAAATATAAAATCCAAAATAACAAAACCTTCATATGCTTCGCTCAGGGATCCCCGAAAAAGCAATAAAAGGCTTCTCAGTAAGAAAAGGGAGGGACCCATAAAATAAATAAACTCAATACCTAGTTGGAGGATAGGGGGTCTCATCACGAGCCATCCTTTTCATCACTGTGAAATACTTGTGGGTAACATTGTCACCACTGGTCACCATGCCAAGGCAGTGTCCCCTTTCTATTCTCTTGAAAAAAAAATCAATAAGATAAAAAGGGTAAAAAGGCATTGAATGGACTTGGAAACATTTGCATCCATGACAAGGTGAAACTCACCCTCTTCAGAGGCACCCACAGGTAAGCCATACATTTCTCTGTCATCAATGCACCCATTGTCCAAACATCCCCATACCATCTCATGCACTTACATGACCTGGATTGATTTTCACCTGGAAACATCCCACATCTAAGGAGAATTAGCCCAATAGGACATCTTGAAACCCTCTCCAAACCTGGCTTGTAGAATAG
>JZKD02S2211614.1:1139524-1156984 GCA_000966675.3 Picea glauca
TGATTGCCTTCTCTATCTCATCCTTGAACCTCCTAGGATGACGATAGGGGGGGGGGGGTGATCATAGGTTTGGCCCCCTCCTCTAACTCAATGGTGTGCTCAAACCCCCTGTCAGGTGGTCTCCCTGGTGGAATTTCCTCAAAGACTTGCTGATGTCATCCCAATAAATTCTTGATCTATGTATGGTATTGTTGTCGACCTTCTAAATCCTTCTGAGTAGTGATCAAGCATTCTGCAGCATTTTCTACCTCCCCATGTCTGAATATCCTCTCCATCCTCTTGGCTGAAACTGTCATGGGTGCTCCTGTCGACATACCTCTTAGAACAACCTTCTTCCCATCCTGATCTCTGAATCCCATTTCCAAGGTTTGGTAGTTGGTAGTGATTTTTCCCAAGGTAATCATCCACTGAACTCCTAACACCACATCTGTGTCTTATAGGTCAACCACATAAAATTGGTCTCTCAATGTGTAGTTTCCTAACTTCATCTCTAAGTTTGGAACTCTATCTAGACACTCCATTGTGTGGCCATCTGCTACCGCAACATCAAACCCCTCAAAATCCTCTGTCTGAAGTGCCTGTCTCGATACTAGTGAAGCGTCCATGAAGTTGTGGGTGGCCCCACCATCTATCAGGGGGATTTCTTGTTTCCCCTGAATAATTCCTTTGATACATAGGGTATCATACCTGGGAACACCATAAAGGGTCGCTATGACTCTTACCTTTGCTAGTTTCCTCCTGTTAACCTACTCTGGCGATTGTGGGACTACTTGAGGATGGGCTCCTGCCAGTTTCGGTGTTCTACGTGGAGGTTGCTCCTCTGTTGGTGTTGACTCCTCCTCTGAACTAGTGGATCCATTGTCCTGCTCCTCCTCCTCACAGTCCACGCTGTCAGCTGCTACCTCAATATAATGAATCTCTCCCTTGTCCATGCACCTGTGGCCTAGGACCCAAGGATCTCTGTAGTTGAAGCAAAGCTTCTTCCTCGTAATCTCTCGCCTAGTCTGATCATCCAACTTCTCCTTGCCCTTCCATTCTCTCGGGAATGGCTTCATGTCTTGATCCCTCTAGGGCACAAATGGTTTGGCGAAATTTTTAGTCTTTGGCACTGATTCTGCTAGATCTTGAGTGCGAAGGATGGCGTCCTGCAAAGTGGGAGGCATGTATGCCTTCACCCATCCTCTCAAAGGCTCTGTGAGTCCTTCTATGAATAGCATGATCAGTCTGGGCTCTGATATATCTGTCACTGCCATGGCTACCCGCTAAAACTATATGATGAATGCCTCTGCTATGCCAGTTTGTCTCAACTGGGCTAGATCCCTGAAGTGTATCTTCGGATCCTTCCTGTCAAACCTATCCATGAGCCTATCTGTAAACTCCCTATAGGAGGTGATGCGATTGTGACCCAATGTCACCAGTCCATGATACCACCACTGATGTGCCTCACCCTCCAATTGTAAGTTCACGAAACTAATGGCCTATGTCTCGGTCATCTGGTTGAGCTTGTAATATGTGTCTAGCTTATGTCCCCAAGCTCTGGTGGTGTATTTGGACGATCCGTCAAAAGAAGGGATGGTGAGTTTCCCAACTTTTCGGATGAAATGGAGGTTATGCCCCTGCTACTGTTGTGGTCCTCCCCTCTGCGGCTCTCTAGGGAGGTTCCTAAGTTTGAGTCCACAGTAATTGACTAAGGTCATGCCCTCTCCCTCCTATACTCTATAATGTCGTTGGCATGAGTGGGTGGCCTATGTGCTATCGGTGACGGTGTTGCTACCGGGGTGCCCTCTGGAAACTAACAAACAAGGGTCTGGGAATACTACTCGCAGAGGTGTATGTGCGAGAGGGTGACTGGGGTATACTACCTGCTCCCGAGTTCCCATCTGTTGCATGCAGAACTTGTGTATCTGGGGTGCCCACTCTAGCCAATCTATTTACCACGTGTGCCAAGGACTGAGACATGGTCCGTTGACTAGCTAACATATCATTGATAACCTGCATGAAAGCTTCCTCTGGATCTACAGGGGCCTTGCCACTACCCTCGGGTTTCTCATATTTGTCTCCTAGCATCCTCTCTGCCTTTCGCTCAGCCTCACGCTCTGCCCTTCTCTCTGCTTCTCTGTGTGCCTCTTCCTCTTCCTCTGAGCTAGGAGGAAAAAGGGAAAATCAGGCATGTGCCTTCTTTCTTGATGCCTGTTGTAAGTGACATATTCGTCACCTACGTGTTCATGGCCCTCTGGGTCTTCTGCTGCACTCATTGTCTTTAGTCACAGACTGGCAGGACTAAAGCTCTGATACCACTGTAATGTTCTTGACTTGGCTAGTCTAGTAAACGCTGCTAATGTGTGTGTAGGATCAAAGGTTTACAGCATATAAATGATCATACAAATAATAAATGCAACAAAGGACTACAAAGTTGTATTATGATATCTCTGTGGATTACAAAATGGTTGAATGCGGCTGAATAAACTGACAATACTCGACTAGATCAACAAACAAAGGATCTTAGCCAGAATGAAAATAAGCAACTGCGGTTGAATTAAATAACAACACTCGGCTAGATCAAAAAATAAAATGATCTTAGCCATAATACAAATAAGAAACTAAAATATAATACCCGGAATATGGGAGCACTGTGAAATCAATGAAGAATGATGGAAGACCTAGATGATCTTCCCAATGACTAGGGTGTGTCTTTCAACACCGAAATCAGCCAACCAGTGTCTTCCTCCTGGAATACACTGAACTATCTCTCTTGAGATGTGCCTCTTCTCCTCAATGACAAGTCATAATCTGCATAATTATGAATTAGGTCGCTGACCCTTCCTTTATAGCTTTCCAAAACCCTAATTCATCGTTGACTTCCAAAACCCTAAATCACTGTTGAAACCCTAATTCACTGTTGACTTCCAAAACCCTAAATCACTGTTGAAACCCTAATTCACTATTGACTTCTATTTTTAGCTCATAATGACTTGAAAGTGATTTTAACCCTTTTTATCTCAATGTCACTTTCCGAATATAACACTTGTGACTGGAGTGACCTCTAGTAACCCTGTTTACCCCTCTTTGGCCCTGGCTATAGTCTAACAAGGCGGTTTAGACCATTAAGCCTCCTCTCTAGAGCTCCTATTTGGAAAGGGACATTACATTAAATTTCACACCAGTTTGAAGATTATATAAACGAGAAAAAGTGGTGAGAAGAAAGTGTCTCTGTAGTTCAAGTCAGAAGATCAATAGCTGAAGTAGAGTCCAAGAAGAAATACAAATACCTATGTATTAGGGGTGGTTGGGTGGTGCAAGGGTAGGTTGGTGCCTACAGACGGATTTGGTGCTTCCTTGTCAGTTGTAGCTGACTAAACAAGGGGGTCGTAGCCTCCTACTAGTTGGTGATGGTAAAACAAGGTGTGGGTGCATCCTGATCAGTTGGTGTTGATCAAAGAGGAAGTACATGTTCCTTCTATGCAACATGTAAAAAAAAATTGCAGTTAATAGAAAGGAATTTGTGGTTTTCCCATTTGGGTTCCACGATAAAATACTGTGTCAAAATTATGTTTGCATTAATAAATGAAAAATTGATATAATTGTTGTGTCATTGATTCACCCCCCTCTGAGCGACAGGATATGATTCTACACTCTCTTCCTCACACATGTGCCCACTCTTCACTGAAGAAGAAGTCGTACTTGTATAATACAAATAGAAAATGCTTCTCCAAAAGCTAGGCCATATTTTCCACAAATGCAAAATTTCCCTTGCTGAAATTTCCAAACTCCTAGAACAAGTGCACTCTCACTTATGTTGAATCCATTATGCATAATGATAAAATGTCACAATGACCTCTCTCCTTTATATACAAGTCCAATGAGTGAGTATAGGCACCCATTTAAACTCAACAATTAATAAGAATATTTTAATCCTCTTTGTGGGTGTAAAACCCCTTCACAAGCCCACAAAGTCCATCAAATTGCCCATGAGGTCCTAGCCTCATCCCAAGGCCGATTTCACTGAAACGAAAGGATAAATTGTTGCCAACAAATATTCCCATATGCCTAACAACTTGGCCACTTGTGGGAATACCTCCTGAAGCTACAATATCATCAACACTCCAAAGGGTAATGTTCTTCTCCCGACCATACTTAACACTTTCCATCCTGGATCCTCTCATATTATACTAAACTTTGGCTATGGTCCATTCTCTCATGAGAAGAGGGGTTGAAGGCCTAGAGTTTGTTTTGCAATTTCTATAGAAGAATAAGAAAATGATGCTAGAAAAGAAAGTGAGCATAGCAAAGCAGGACCACCAAAATCCAGTCCAACTTGAGCTCTACACATTTAGTGCTTTCCCCGGTCCATAAAAAGTAATGCTAAAGCTTGGAAACATATAAAAGGTGACCCACAAATTTTCAAATTATAAATTAAATAATGGACTAGAAAAAGGAAAAAAGGGGTTTGGAAAAATGTGGCATGCAAATATTGAGTAACTCAAGAGCACGCACACCCTCCACAAAGGCGTTCATAGACATGGATTTATGACACCATAAGCCATGAAGTAAGTTGTAAACCATATCATTTTCACACTTAATCTTGGTGGGTTATTACTTTCCCTTGTCACTCTCGGGACCTATCCCTCTACCTAGGTTATTTCATCTCATGTCTAGGTGACACACCTAATAGGGTTGGATGAAGACCCTCCCATACTTAAACTGGGTAACTCACATGAGGTTATGGGATGGTGTGATGATTGAAGGGGATACTGAGGTGCATTATATTACATGGATTATATATTAAGTTGCAGCTTACTTTATATGCTTTAAGGACTAATATTTCTTATGAACTTTCGCTGACCATGTTTTATACTTTGACTTGTTTTGGATGCCCCTAACATGGTTCTTGAGGGACATATTTTGCTTGTACTTAGGATGTTCTGTCTTTATTGTAGGAATTTGGCATGTGTGATGGAGAGAATTGGATCATCCAGTGACTCACCACCCTCAAACAGTGGCTCTCACATTCTTGGGAGCTTAGATGATGGACATATGGTCTTAGTTTGAGCAGTTCTCATCATTATTCCACACATATGAGTTGGAAGCCCCACAAGCTAAGTAGAGTACCCTAGGTAATTTTTGCACAGAGGATACAAGATTTTGTAGTAGAAGGTGTTTGGACATCACTTGGAGATGTGATTGCAGTCCTCTGACCCTTGAACGTGGCCTTTGGAGGCCCCTGACATCACCTCCTATCCCTTCACGTCATCTTCTTGGCTAGGGTTTTGATGGATGGATGGGTACTGAAGATGATTGGCATGGATTTGGTTGAGGAGACACCTCACTTTACACTCGTTCACCTTTGCAGGCCCAATGTTTTCCTTTGGAAGCATGATGCTACCCTCTCCTAGCATGAAGTCATCCTTCTAGCACATGATGTCACCCTTTTAAGGTTTTATTATGTATTTTTGTATTTTGGCATATTGTTAGAGGAAAATTAAGCAGTTGGCCCCACTCACTTTATGTTGTTGACAAATTATGTGGACAAATTGTATTAGGATGGCCTCATATAAAAATTCCACCCTCACATTTCATTTCATGATCATAACTTCTCACCATTTGTGAGAGTACTTCTGAAATTTTCACCCTCTAATGGTCATTTGCTATCTCTCTCTCATGCGCTATGCTTGGAAGGTCACTTGTGGATGTTGTTTGTTGACTTTGGATGGGAATTTCTACAAGTAGGGTTTTATCTCATGGTTTCTTGGATGAAGTAAGTGAATTTTCTGGAATTAATGCTTATGCTATTAATGTTTCATGGTAAATTTGTTATTTTATGTTAGAAGTATTGCTTCGTGAAACCCTAAGTGAGGAACATAAGTTCTTCTTCCTCTCCCATGGTGATTTTTGTCCAAAATTTGTGAAATTATCCTTGCTAGGGTTAGAACATTAAAGCTCTAAAGTGCTATCACTTTATGATTTTATCCCTAGACTTTTGATTTTAACCTATTTGAAGCTACAAGAAGGGAGGAACGATTTATAGGGCCCAAATGTGATTTCACCCCATAAATCCTTCTCCTCAACATGTAAATCCTAAGGCCCAAATGTGCTTTAACCTTACGGTTTGAATCAGTTGTAACTAGATCTAGTTTCAAGCTTAGTTGCATTTGTTTTTATAAGACTCCATAACCCTTAAAAAGAATTGGTTCTAAATATTTCTCATGGTGAATTGTTTTACAAACTCATTCTCTCAACTCTCTTAAGCATTCTGATATTTTTTTGTTGTTACAAAAGTTTGCTACAGCCATCTAATAATACTCTATTTTTTTGCATCCACTCTTGTAAAGGTGGCCTAACTTATTTAGAAATTGCATCTAAGAATTGGACATTATTTTAATTGATGTATGCTAAGTTTTCATGGTTAATTATTTCATTTATGAGCACTAGTTGTCATTGTTGTTATAAATCATTTACTTTTTTCATATCATTGTTTATTGTTGCAAATTTATAACAGCCATTGCAATGTATCTTGTCTAGTGTCTTAAAGAGGTATTAATTGCATGTTTGGACTTGGAAATAATCATATATATGTTTAAAGTGTTATTTTTCCTGGAAGGTACTCAAACAACTTAATACATCTTCTATTACCTTGACCTAGACCAATCTTTAGGTGATCAAGAGAAGGGGCAGTAGGCTTGGCTACTATACTTTCTACATTGATCCCTTGAGGTCACCAGGAAGCCTCCCTTGTGATGGGCTTATTCCATCACTAAAATGAGGGGAGTTCTTACTAAGTTGACAGTGGTAGGATCTTCCATAGTTAAGCAAGATTTGGGATCTTGTGTTGGGATTTGCATAAGTACAAATCATGCGATAACATCTTGGCACCATTGTTGGGGAGGATTGAGTCATTCTCCTCAACGTCATATCTTTGGTAAAATTTCTCGAAGCCCTTACCTTACAAATTTACCTAGCGACTCCACTGAGGGTAGTTCCCTCACCTTCCTTTGATGACCTTCTTTGAAGGATCATATGGAAACTCCACTAACATGTTCCAAGGTGTCATCCTACTCTCAACTTTGTGATATTGATCATTTTCAAATAATGGGATCATGGAACCATGGCATTTACATGAGAGGTATACATTCATTGATGTCAATAGCATTCCTGGATATCCAAATCACAGGCTACCAAAGTGGGCTGATGGTTTTCCAAATCATGATTGTGATAGGTCCTTGGTTGTTAGTTATGTTGAAAAAATTATAAGATACACAACAAGATTGAACCTAATACATGAAGATGTGTGGATAATCTTGTTTTTAGTTAAAATATTGATTGATATATCAATGTGGCTTGCAAAATATATTGAACCAAAAAGTGTATCTTCCCTCGGACATCTCATTATAGGATTTCTTGAATATTGGGGTCCAAGTGGTCAAGCACCTAAAGACACCATTCAGGAGCTTGAGGTGGCCCTTCAAGAAGAAACCTTTGAAGAAGAATAAATCTGTGAAGAACAATGCAAAGACTTCTCCAGAAGGTTGAAAGAAAGCGTTAGAGAAGATAAGAATTTCTGCAAGGAACTGATTGATCAATGCCAAGATGTAAATCTATTGATTGAACTTTGTACACAGAGATGAGAAGAGCATGACCTCACAGTTGAGCAGTATGTGCAATGTTTCTAAGTCTCAATAGAGGAAGATCTTGCTAAGGCATACTTCCAAATAAAAACACTATGTGCCAGCATAAAAGATAAGTATAACCAACCTTAGGTTTTATCCACAATATTGGTGTTGAATATGGAGGAAGAATAATGGGATGATTCAAAATATGCAAACCTTGATGAAGTTCCCCCTCCAAACAAACAAGCAATTGATCAAGATTTTATAAACAAAGAACCTCCATATCTTAAGCATGCCTTGGATGAAGAAGATTATTCATATCCAAGGAAAGAACCTAAGGAAGAATATTATGAAGAGCGTTACCATCCCCTTGAAGAGGAGAAAGAATTTCCTCATGATTCTATTGAAGACAACAATGAATTGATTGAAGAACAAGAGCCCCAATAGGTGAGTTGTGAGGAATATTACCAAGAAGAACAATAGTTTCCTCATGAATATGTCGAAGAAGAAAAATTTGATGAAACACACCTTGTTGAAGACCTGATCCATGAAGAGGCTCCTCATGAACATGAAGTGTCAATATTTTCTCCTCCACTTGATGAATTCATGCAGGCCTTCATTCCCCCTGCACAAGAAGAAAAGAACGTGGTAAGTTACACTGGACTTTTCCAAGTTTTCGATGTTGATGAATTTCATGAATGGGAAAGTGAATATGTGCTAGAGGAACCCTTGAATGCATTAGACCCTTCATGTTATACCAAAATTGATGATGTGATTAGCAATAATAATGAGTTTATACATGTTGGGAGACGTAAATTGGATGTGGTTTGTTATTGATTTAATGAACACCCCACTTATTATATTGAATTTCATTTTGAATCATTTTCCTTAGAACAACCACATGTGATTGATACGGATTCATATGTTTGGCAACATGAAGATGACATGATTACAAATTTGTTCCAACCACCCAAGGATGATTTATTGAAACATTCTCTTCATGATGTCCAATCTTATCCTGGGAGGTCTGATACATACTCTTTTGAGCACCTAGATTTATTCTATGAAGAAAAGTTTCAACCACCGTTGTGCTCTAACCTTGATGAGAATAAGGACATGATTGGTCTAGAGCAGGATTTTCTTAATGAAAGTTTCCATCTTTTTCATTTTTCACCTTCATGTTCCCCTATAGATATGGTTGGGAGTTTTCCTCACAATATTCATTTTCCCATAGGACAGAGTTGTTTTCAACCTATGGTTTGTTGTAGGAATTTTTAGTTTCACACACAAGATCAACAAACCTTGGGTTGGGAGAAAAAAAAATTCTCTAGGCCCGGTTCGATACCTTACCCTACTCTCTCTTCCTACATGGGAAACCTTAGAGTTTTCTTTAGGTTCCTTCTCGTACCTTCTCAATATTTGAGTGTTATCTTGGTCATTGAAGATGGGGATATGTAAGGAGGTATATGATTATCCCCATATATGAGTATATTGAAGAGGGTGGGACAAAGTCATGACAAAGATGGTCATTGAAGATGGGGATATGATTATACCTAGCATTTTAACTAACATTATATTAGTGTAGGCAGGTTAGGCATTTCCATATTTCATTTCATTTGTATACATGGTGCATCATGCATATCATGCTAGTATAGTTGCATATTCTTTCATATACATGTTAAAATATTGCTTGTGTATAATGAGTACATGTTAGGAAATTGAATTTTGCATTTTTCTTTATCATTTTGTAGATAAAGAATTTTTTTCTTTTCATCATGGTTTTGAATTATCACTGACAGTCGGTGGATCACATCCACTGGAAGATACTTATAAAGTGATTTATTGATTGAGTTGGGCATAGGATTGAAGGTCTTGGATGACCAAAGATGTTGAGGTTCTCATGCGCTCTATAGTGAGCACATGTCCCCATGTTGAAGATAGATGTTACCCCCCACCATGCCTAGGGGTAACTGGAGGATATCATGTCTCAGGATCGCAATGGAGAATGTGATATACACCATCATGATGATCATCATCATGTCCATAGATGGCAGCCCAGAAAACCCCCTAATTTTCCACCCAGCATGGATCAAGCAAGGCTCATCACATTCAAGCAACCTAGAGTATGGGAGATGGTAAGTTATTGTCACCATGAGGTATGTTAGTATTTATTTCATGGAAAGTGTTATACTTAATTGTTCGAGCATGTGGATGAGGATATTTGGTTGCAGTTGGATAATGGATCATTGGTTTGGGAAATTGTGTCAGTTGCCTTGTTTCACCTTGGTGGTCATCTTCTATGCCCTAGTCTTGTGTTGTCACCGCCCAGGGAAAAGGGGTAACATTGGGGGGGGCTCCCAAGGGTAACATTATGCTCCCGACCATACTTAACACTTTACATCCTGGATCCTCTCATATTATACTAAACTTTGGCTATGGTCCATTCTCTCATGAGAATAAGGGCTAAAGGCCCAGAGGTTGTTACACAACTGCTATAAAAGAATAAGAAAATGATGCTAGAAAAGAAAGTGAACATAGAAAAGTAGGACCACCTAAATCCAGTCCATATTGACCTCTACTCATTCAGTGCTTGCCCCAGTCGCAAAAAATTAATTCTAAATCTTGGAAACCTAGCAAATGACTTCACCCTTTTTAGGGTTTTATTATGTATTTTTGTATTTTGGCATATTGTTAGAGGCAAATTGAGGGGTCGACCCCACTTAATTTATGTTGTTAACAAATTATGTGGACAAATTGTATTAGGGTGACCTCATATAAAAAATCCACGCTCACATTTTATTTTATGATCATAACTTCTCACCATTTGTGAGAGTACTTTTGAAATTTTCGCCCTCTAAGGGTCATTGGCTATCTCTCTCTCATGTGATATGCTTGGAAGGTCACTTGTGGATGTTTTTTGCTTATTTTGGATGGGAATTTCTACAATTAGGTTTTTATATCATTGTTTCTTGGATGAACTAAGTGAATATTCTGCTATTTATTCTTATGTTATTAATATTTCATGGTAAATTTGTCATTTTATGCTTGACGTCTTGCTTGGTGAAACCCTCAGAGGGGAACATAAGTGTTTCTTCCTCTCACAAGGTGATTTTTGTTCAAAATTTTTTAAAGTATCCTTGCCAGGGTTAGAACCCTAAATATCTGAAGTGCCAACACTTTAGGATTGTAGCCCTATACTTTTGATGTTGACCTATTTAAAGCTACAAGAAGGCAGGAACGATTTCTAGGGCCCAAATGTGCTTTCACCCTATAAATCCTTCTCCTCAAGATTCAAATCCTAAGGACCAAATGTGCTTTCACATTAGGGTTTGAATCCTACCTCTTGGTTATAACCAGATCAAGTTTCAAGCTTAGTTGCATTTCTTGTTATAAGACTCCATAGCCCTTAAAGGGCATTGATTCTAAACTTTTCTCATGGTGAATTGTTTGACAAACTCGTTATCTCAACTCTCTTAAGAATTCTACTAATATAACTAACACTAACATTGGAAAACTCATTGGATAATTTGTTGTTGTTACAAAAGTTTGCTACAGCCATCTGATAATACTCTAACTTGTTGCATACACTCTTGTAAAGGTGGCCTAACTTATTGAGAAATTGCATCTAACAATTGGATATTATTCTAGTGGATGTATGTTAAGTTTTTGTGGTCAATTGTTGCAATTTTTAGCACTAGTTGTTTTTGTTATAAATTATTTATTGTTGTCATATCATTATTTACTGCTGCAAATTTATAACAACCATTGCAACTTATCTTGTCTAGTGTCTTAAAGAGGTATTAATTGCATGTTTTGACTTGGAATAATCATATATATGTTGTAAATTGTTCTAGTTCTGAGCAAGTACTCAAACAACTTCATAACTCTTCTACTAACTTGACCTAGACCAATGTTTAGGTGATGAAGAGAGGGGGCAGTAGGCTTGGCTACTCTTCTTGCTACTTTGATCCCTTGAGGTCACTAGGGAATCCTCCCTAGTGGTGAACCTCTTCCATCACTAAAAAGAGGGAAGTTCTTCCTAAGGTGACAATGGTATGATATTTCAGAGTTATGCAAGATTTGGGGTCTTGTGTTGGGATTTTCATAAGTACAAATCCTACGATAACACAACCTACAAAACCATAAGTAGGCTCACACATGTTAAGCACTATACTCTAAGGTCACAAATATCAATCTCCAAGGTGATGTCATACATGAGAACGTATCCAATGTAAGGGAACTCCACAATATGTTTCCAACACTAATCCAATCCTTTAAGGACTCCAACGCTCCTACTAAGTCATGTGCTCCATTGGGTCCACTCCCCAATCATAAATATTGTTGCAATTCAAGCATCCCAAAGTAAACTCCATACCTCCATACAAGCATCCAAGCTTCCCCATGTTGTCTAGTGCTCAACAACCTCCTCCTAAATTCCAAACGCTCCTCGAATGTAAGGTGTCCTCCAAGAAAGAAACCTACTCCATGTTTCCAGCCTGTAGAATGTCAACAAGTTCTCTAAATATCTCCAATTCCCTAAGAAAGGATGTAATGCAAGAATCCAACTAAGGTCAAACAACCACTAAGTAAACCATGTCCAATGCACAAATCTATCATGGATAATCCAAGGGATAATCGTACACCATGCACCAAAAATCTCATGAAGCACCCCAAACATGGTGTAAACACTTTTGAAGTAACCTTGAAATATAACACTCCCTCTTTATGAGGAAAAAAATTTCACCAGAACTTATGAATTCCATATGCAACTTCACCAAACCTACCATCTGCAAATTTGTACCTACTACAATCTCAAAATTATCCATTGTGTCCTGAAAAGGCAATGTCACCCATCCATCATAGGATGTTATCACAGCAAATCAAAATATCTAGAGAATGATCTCTTGTGAATATGTAGGTACTTAACTTTGGATCATAATCCACCTCCTAAACTCCAACATCCCTCAAGTCAACATCATAAGCCAAAATCTCTAGACACCACATCATTAATTTTTTAATACATCTTCTATAATGTCCCTGATCTGAACCCTTTGTAATTGTGCATATAGGTTGGTGAGCCATTGGTATCTGTTATCCCCATTTTTTGGATAACTAAGGAGATTATGTCTCGAGGCCCTCAGATTGCAGATATGGAGTGATGAGAGACTACATGACCAACGGTATCCTTTTGCACAGATGGAGACCCTTATCACCACCATAGAGGTCACAAATTTTCAGATGGCATCCACCACACCAACTGGCTTCTGGAAGGAAGTAGGGCTTGCTCCATGAGCTACAAGTGAGTATTATGGTGAGCATCATTTCATTGTTTGAGGAATTTAAGTATGTTGTATCTTAGACTGCTTTAGATTTCATGATAGATGCTTGGACATTATGAATTTTTCCCTACTTCACCTTGGTGGTTGACATTGTGCCCTAGTAAGTGGTCTTCCTTGGGGATGGGTTTTATACTAGGAACTCCCTTAAAGAGTTGGTGTACTGTTCCTGAACATACTTACCACTTTCCATCACTATTTCCCCCCATTTCCTTATCTCTTGGTATTTTAGGGTGTATTAACCCAAGAAGGGGTTGTCCCTCATTATATGGGAAGAAGGGGTTGAAGGCCCAGAGGGATTGATGTTGGGTAAAATATAAAATCCTATGTATGAACCTTCTAGATGCTTATCCCAGAGATCACGCAAGAAAGCAATGAAATGCTTGTGTTTGAGAAAAGGGGGACCCATAAGAAATATTATTAAGAATGCTTAAAAGGTTAGTTGGAGGATAGGAGGTCTCATCACTAGACAGCCTATCGTGTCCATGGATATCTAGTGGTATGAAATTACCATCATCTGGTCACCAAGTCGGGGTAATGGCTCTCAATTGCATGGCTGAGAGAAAGGGGGTCTCATCATGATCCATCCTTCTAATTTCCACTAGGTATTTGTGGGTGACACTGTCATTGTCTCAACACCACGCCAAGGCAGTGGCCTTCAACTTTTCCTTAAATTTATGAAAGAAACAAAAAATGGCAAAATAATGGGCTTGGAAAAAGTGCATTTCAAATGAAGATACCACATACCCTTTACAAAGGCACCCATGAATGAGACGCTACAACCCCTTGTATGTCATGAACCCCGTGCCCATTGAGTCTTGACCCTTAACCACTTCACCCACTTTACATGGCTTAGAGAGGGATCTGTTGGAAGCTCTCCTTGACCTAGGGCAAGATATGCCCAATAGGAAAACTCGTCA
Source organism: Picea glauca (assembly GCA_000966675.3). Classification (NCBI taxonomy): domain Eukaryota; kingdom Viridiplantae; phylum Streptophyta; class Pinopsida; order Pinales; family Pinaceae; genus Picea; species Picea glauca. The sequence continues at coordinate 1,153,385 of JZKD02S2211614.1, forward strand.
ACCCTCCCATATTCAAGATTGACAAGTCACATAATGTCTTTGAGAACTTAATTGTTTGACATAGTAATCTTTGATGCACATGATTAGGTGTCTCATTTACTGATTGGATTCACTTATCATTATGTTATGACTTGAGATCCTTAGAGGGCATGCTTATTTGTCTTTGCAGGACCTAGTTGGTGGACATTTTTGGAAGAACAATCCTACCTTGTGCTTCCATGGGGCCTTAAGACCACAGGTGGATGCCAAGGGCTCACATGTTGGATGAGAGAGATAAAACATCAAAGGCCTATTATATGGCGTGGATGACATAAACTAGCCCCCATGTGCCAAACGTTTTTTCTAGGAGAGGCAGAACGTCACCTTTAGAGGAATGACATCACCTAGGGGGGTTAGGGTTTGGTGATGTGGTTGATATGCATTAGCACAAGGACGTTTGGAGGGTTTTGAGTCTTTGAACATGCAGTAATTTATTTGGATGCTTCACATGTGGCTTTGGGGAGACTTTCTACACTCCTCCTTCACCAACGACCTTCTCTTAGTGCCAAAACGTCCCCTAAAGGGGTGATGTCTTTATAAACTAGGTTTTTATTTGTGAAAAAGTGAATTTAAAGTGAAATTAAAGTGAATTGTTTAATATTACTTTGTAAAAGGGGAAATATTAGGGTTGTTGACCCCTAGTCTTGTGGTTTACCCTTAATTATGTGGACAAACTATCTTAGTGACATTTTGTATTGATAAGAGATAATAAGATCTCATTTTAACAGAACTCTCCATTGTGAGAGGATCTTGGACTGAAATTTTTGCTCTCTTTGGCTAGTTATCTCTCTTGTGCTTTTGTTTATGGATATGTCTTGGATCATTGGTTGATGGAAGTGATGTGCTAGCCTTGGAATGATTTTCTCTAGCTTTTATGGTGGTTTGTCTTAGCTTTTTTCCTTGAATTGGTAAGGTTTCTACATTGTTGCTATCATTTATTTTTCAATTCAAGGTTATTTGCTATATATAGGTGGGAAGTATAAGGGACTACACCCCCACATTAGTCTCCATCACTTTATGCTTACATGATATTGGTTTAACAAGGGTTTTCTAAGAGAAGTATAAGGGAATACACCCTCTTAGCCTAAACCCTAGATATAGATACTTGCCTTGGGGAGTAAGAGGATTTATACCCCCAAGGAGGTAGTACCTATAGCTCTTTATTTGCTTGACTCCATTAACCCATTTTTAAAAGACAGTAGTTGTTTACTTATTGCATTGGAGAAATAAATTGTTGCCTTGGTAAACGTGAAATTTTCAAGTTTTAAAGTTGTCTCTTTGGGATAGTGATTTTGATGCCTTGGAGATTTTTCCTCCCTTAGGGCGTCCCCTTTCTCCCACAAATTTTCATTGATGTACTAACTTCATTTCCTACAGCCATAAGGCTGATAAATTCATTGCAGAAACCCTAATATGAGATCACACTTAACCTGTGCTTTCACCGCCAAAATTTGCTAACTTGTTCTACTAGGTTTAAGGCATTTTTTGGGTGTCTTCTTTGAGGATTTGGGTGGTTGATTTTACTTCTGTAATAACAATATTTCTACAGCCATAGGGATGCAAAAATACTTTTTCATACAATCTTTGTGACAGCCACATCTAATTGCTAAAGTCTCATGCTATAAATTGTGAAGTTTATCTAGTCATTATCTACTTGTTTCAAGCATATCTTACTTGACTTTAAGCAATCTTTTAATCAGCAATAATACTTCTTCCTTGCTGATATATATTGTTATCTATTGATGCAAATTAGAGACAGCAAGCTTAAATTTCTGATCAACATAACATACATCATTGCAAAGTGGTTTTTCTTGTGTCTCAGGCAGGTACCAACATCTCGGCAATTCACCCGTCTTTGGAAACCTTTAAACCACTTGAAACTAGACTTTTCTTTCCATTTTCCATATAAATATTTTACCTTAGGGACCTATTTCTTTCCTTTCCCTTTTTCACATCCCTTTTCCCCTAGGGTCACCAGGATCTCCTCCCTAGAGTGACCAAGTCACCCTTGAAGTGTGGGACCTACATCAAGGTGACATTGGGTGTAGTGTTCCATAGTTATCACCATTTTGGTGGTTGGGTCAAGCTTTGCCCAACCTACAACTTGTGACATAATAGTACCAATTGTAAATGTAAATGTACATTTGGGTTGGTGAGTTGTTAGCACTAATTTTTGGCGTTGCGCACCTGAGTAGTGTCTGGATAATTGCTATCAAAAACAATGTGCACACATTTCATAGTGTTGCACGCACCTAGGTAAGTGCTCACATTTCACGGTGTTGCATGCACTTGGCTAAGTGCACAGGAATGACCTGGGAGTGTGTGTAGAGATGAGTTATGAGTCCCACAAACAAGGGGGTCTCATACACCAATTTGGTGTCTGTATTGGTCATGACCTTAAAAATAGATTATTAGTATTAGTATTAGTATTAGTATTAGTATTATATATATATATATATATATATATATATGATTGTATATGTATTGAGGCCAGAGATCCTATGTGATTATGAGGCTGGTGAGTTAGGACACAAATAGGCCAGTGTATCTATCCATATAAATATAATCATTTTTATTAATATAATATTTACATCGTTGTGCGCAGACAGACTCAGACAAAAAGAGAAAGGGGGTTGACTCCTCCGGAAAAGGGGGAGAGACTTAAGTCTTACGGAATATTTTATAATATTTCCAGAAAAGTGTAATGTTGGATCATTATTTTATCCTAAGTTCCTGAGGGTAGGAACGAGTCACCAAGTGGCTTAATCTACTTATGAATATGACAAGTGTTGAGTTGAAGGCATGCAATATGTATTTTTTGTTGTGGTGTATTTGGGGGGTTATCCATTATTCATTATTCACTCTTGTGTGTGAAAGGGGTTGGTCTAAGGAGAGGAAAACTATTACCTTATCTGCACAAAGAATATTATATGGGGTTCATGTAATGCAATCAGAGTTTTATTGTCGAATAGGCAGGTTGTCAGGCACGTGAGCAGTCTCTTTAGGTGAGAGATTTTCTATTGAAGAAGCAGATTGTCAAACCCAAGAGCATACTCTCCAAGTGAGAGTTTTGCTAGGAATTGTTCCCTGGTGCACTGAGAATTAGTCACAAGGCTCGAAGACTTCATGTCTGGCATGTTGTTGGAAATCCTGGAAGGGAAATGGGGTAGCTGAGGTACTGTTGAGCAAAGAAGGGGCACACTTCCTTGGGTGTGACAGGAGTGTGGAGAATGAGATATTGTGGGATAGTTGCGGCACTAGGCACCTTGGACTGAGCAATTCTATTGAGAATTATAATTTACCCTGTCACTAGGAACACTTTTTTCCTTGGGGGATTTAATCCCTAGCTTGGGGGTGACTTGTTCTTGAAATATTATGAGAAACAGAGTCTATGCCTGGGAGGAACGTTTGAGTTCTGCGTGCAGTTGGTGAATTTCATAAAAAATAAGTGTTATGTATGTGCTTGTCTCATTTAATGTGTGCTTAATTGTCTATGTTTGACATGGCTTAATTCTTGTATGTTGTCGCATTTAAGTAATTATTGTTATTTTTTCTAATGTT
>JZKD02S2211614.1:1163205-1190322 GCA_000966675.3 Picea glauca
GATTTTGGTTATCGCTTATGGGATTATGAAAATAACAAAATCATTAGGAGTAGAGATGTCATATTCAATGGGAAGGTCATGTACAAAGATCAGTTGCAGGGAAAGAAACAGGAAAAATAAAAACCAGAATACACAGTGCTTGATGAAATCACTAAAAAAGAAATTCCAAAGGTACCAAAAAATCATAATGTACAACAACAAGATCAGAAGGTACCTCAAACTCCTGCAAGTGTTGTTAGAATATCTATCAGGTTAAGTAGACCCCCTGAACGATACTCTCCTTCATTGTATTATTTATTGTTGATTGATTCTGGTGAACCATAATGTTATGAAGAGGCAATGCAGGTAGACACCAAAAAGAAGTGGAAGCAATGCATGAAAGAGGAAATGGATTCCTTGGTAAATAACCAGACTTGGGATTTGGTTCAGTCGTCTGCAGGAAAAAGAGCATTGTAGAATAAATGGATTTACAAGTTGAAGGAAGAAGATGGAGGCAAAAAGCAGTACAAGGCTAGACTTGTTATAAAGGGGTTTGCACAAAAGAAAGGTATAGATTTTGATGAAATATTGTATCCTATTGTTAAAATTACTTCAATTAGGACTATTTTAAGTCTTGTGGAAGTATAATATTTACATCTTGAATAGTTATATATAAAAACATATTTTCTCCATGGGGATTTGGAGGAAGAGATTTATATGTAGCAGCCACAAGGGTATGAGGTCAAAGGAAAGGAGAATTTGGTATGCAGGTTGAAGAAGAGATTGTATGGCCTAAAGCAAGCTCCAAGGTAGTGGTATTTGAATTTTGATAGGTTTATAATAGAACAAGGTTATACTAGATGTAATTATGATCAGTGTGTTTATTTTAAAAGGCTAGGAAATGGAAAATATATTATCTTACTATTGTATGTAGATGACATCCTTGTTGCAGGGTCTAATATGCAAGATATAAATGTTCTCAAGAAGAAATTAGCTAATTCATTTGCAATGAAGGATTTGGGTGTTGCAAAGAAAATTCTTGGTATGAGAATAACAAGAGACATGAAAAATCGCAAATTGACATTGTCTCAGGGTGAGTACATAGAGAAGGTGTTGGAGAGGTTTAGAATGCAGAATGAAAAACCAGTTAGTACATATTTGGCCAGCCATTTCAAATTAACTAAGGAAATGTGTCCTAAGACACAGGAGGAGATAGAATAAATGTCCAGGGTCCCTTATTCATCAGCAGTTGGTAGCTTGATGTATGTGATGGTTTGCACAAGACCAAATATTGCACATGCAGTGGGAGTTGTGAGAAGGTATATGAACAATCTAGGTAAAGAACATTGGGAGGCAGTAAAGTGGATTCTTAGGTATTTGAGAGGTACTGCTACTCATGCATTATCTTTTGAATGTTCAGACACTTTTCTACAGGGATATGTTGATTCAGATATGGTAGGTGATAAAGATAGTAGGAGGAGCACCACATGGTATGTTTTTAATGTAGGTGGAACGGCAATAAGTTGGATTTCAAAACTACAAAAGGTTGTTGCACTTTCAACATCAGAGGCAGAGTATGTTGTTGCTACAGAGGCTAGTAAAGAGATGATTTGGTTATAGAGGTTTATGGAGGAATTGGGAAAGAAGCAAGAGAATAATAGGTTGTACTATGACAGTGAGAGTTCCATTCATATTGCAAATAAATCAGCCTTCCATTTGAAGACTAAGAATATACAGCTCAGGTACCATTTCATATGATCCGACTTGGAAGATGGATATTTGAAGTTGGAAAAGATACACACTAGCCAAAATCCTGCAGACATGTTAACAAAGGGAGTAACCAGGGAGAAACTGAGTTCCTGATCAGTTTCAGTTGGTATTAAAGAATGAAAATGAAGATGAGAAATTTTCTAGGTCCAAGAAGGATCATAGTCCAGCATATACAATAGTGGTGGAGTTGTTGAGATCGGTCTCCAAGTGGGAGATTGTTGGTTGTGGAGACTAATTATCTTCCTAATTAGGAGGTATTTGTTTTCAGCCGTGTTTATACCCCATGAAGACTTTACACCCCGGAAGAATGTACACTTCTCCATGCGAGGGAGTCCAGAGGGGGGTTACCCGGCAAGCAGGCCTCTGGCGAGGGTTCTGGGGTGAAGCCCCGGAAGGAAAAAATTTCTTGTAAATGTATATTGTAATTTCATTGTAAATCTGGACCGTTCAATATAAGGTCGCAGATCTGACGGTAGAAGTTATGTTAGGGTTTTTTTCCCTAAAAGGAAACCCTCTTTTATGAGGGAAATGTATTGCGGCTAGGTATCATGGCGAATATTGTATTCTGAGATAGGAGACTATGAGAGAAAGAAGAGGAAGTTACAGTAGTTTTTTTGTAGGTTGTATTCCTTCATTTGTTGGATAATAATAAAGGAAGGACCTGTAAATTTCTCTGGTGGACGTAGCCCACACAGGGTGAACCATGTATATATGTGTCTCTATTGTATTGTGTATCTTCTATGTTTTATTTCTGCATTTATTTTATTTTATTGCTCCATGATCCTGTTCTTCTAACATTCGGATTGTGCAAGGAGTTTTCATCACTTGAAGAGTTTGTTGACAAGTGTACCAATATTGAAAATTGTTGATCCTGATGCAGACTTCGTTGTGTGCACTGATGCATGCAAGGAAGGACTCGGTGGAGTCCTGAGTCAAAATGGACATGTGGTGTGCTATGAATCAAGAATGTTAAAAGATCATGAAAGGCTCTATGCTACTCATGACTTAGAATTGGCATCCATATTGCATGCCTTAAAGATATGGCGGCATTATCTTATAGGTAAGATATTTGAGTCGAGGATATACCATAGTGTTCTAAAGTATCTATTTGGACGGCCAAGTTTAAATGTCAGACAAAGCAGGTGGTTAGAATTCCTTAGTGAGTATGACTTTGACATAAAGCATATCAGAGAAAAAGAGAACAAGGTGGTTGACGCACTCAGCGAGAGGGTGCATAAGATGCATGTTACAACCATTAGCATGTATAAATTGGATTTGTGTGACATAATTTTATAATTTTTCAAATCAGATCAGCGTTGTGTGGACATAAAGGTGACTTTACTACAAGGTATGACGTAGCAGAATTTGGAAGGATATGAGCTAAGAGAGGATGGGATCCTCATGTATAGACACAGAGTCTATCTGCCAAATGGAGTTGAAAAGTATTTTATTGTCAAATATGCCTAAGGTTTCTTATGTTGGACATCCAGGTTACTAGAAGACAATTGTTGTAGTCAAAAAGCAATACTTCTCGCCAGGTATGAAAAAGGAAATTGTTGATTCTTTTGCTAGATGTCTCGAATGTCAGAAGGTCAAGGCTGAGCACAGACATCCAATTTTTTTCTATAGTTTTTTCCCATTCCTAAGTGGAAGTGGGAAGTTGTAACCATGGACTTCATAAATAATTTTCCTATGACTGCTAAGCAACATGATTCTATTATGGTGGTGGTGGAAAAGATTACTAAAGATGCCCATTTTATTCCAGTGAAGTCGACGCACAAGGCAGCCGACATTGCTGAGATATACATGCGAGAAATTTTCAAGTTGCATGGTGTATCTAAGACAATTGTGTCTAACAAATATTCCAAGTTCACCTTGAACTTTTGGAAAGAGCTATTCAAAGGATTTGGGACAAATCTGAATTTCAACACAGTCTATCACCTTGAGACAGATGGACAAACAGAGAGGGTAAATTGGGTGATTGAAGATATGCTCAGAATGTATGTAATGGATAAGTCATCAAAATGGAAAGACTACCTTCATTTGGTAGAGTTTGCTTACAACAATGGGTATCAAGCATCTTTAAAGATGAGTCGATGAGCCCATTTGAGGCTCTTTATGGTAGAAAGTGCAAAACGCTAGTGAGTTGGGACAACCTAGCAGACTGTGCAGTAGTTGGGCCATATATACTATGGGAAATGGAGGAGAAAATGGTAAAGATCATGAAAAATCTAAAGGTTTCCCAAGATAGACAGTAAAGTTGCGCAGATAAAGACAAAACCCACAGAACATTTAAAGTGGGTGACCATGTGTTTTTGAAAGTGAAAGTTAGGCGCAATTCCCTTAAGTTGGGGAAGTGTTCTAACTTGGAAGCGCACTACTATGGACCAATTGAAATCCTAGAGAGGATTGGTCATGTCACATATATGCTTGCATTTTCTTCATCCTTGTGTATTCATAATGTTTTTCATGTGTCATTTCTTACGAAGAATGTACATGATGCTAATCATATTATTGATTGGACTGTGATTCAGGTGAAGCCAGAAGACGATTTTCAAGTGCGATCGGTTTGCATATTGGATCGAAAAATCAAACAGCTCTGAAATCTAGTAATGGAGTTGGTAAAGGTCCAATGGACCTAGTACAGTCCTGAGGATGCAACTTGGGAGCATGAGGATGATATGCGGGTAGAGTATCCTCATATTTTCGAAGATTTTTAAATTTTTGTATGTACATGTGTATATGATGCACTGAGGATGGTGCATAAATAAGGGGGAGGGGAACGTAATGTCCCTGATCCAAACCCTTTGTAATTGTACATATAGGTTGGTGAGTCGTTGGTACAATTTGTAAATGTAAATGTACATTTATTCTAGCGACGGGAATGACCTGGGAATGTATGCAGAGATTAGTTGTATATATGTATATATATATTTGTATATGTATTTGTTGATGATTGCAGCTATGTGAGACATTATCCAGGACACAAACTTGAGAGAGAGCCCCTGAGAGGGGTGTGTGGTTCCCATCTGAGACAGAGATGGAATGTAGAGATGGCCTCCTCCTTACAGAGAGTTGAGAAGAACTCGAGATGATTCTCATGTGTAACATGATGAGAAAGGAGATCTGCAGAGTTGGATGTGCCTATGGCTGAGCACAAGGTGAACGTGTGAAATCCCAAAGTGGTGGGTGCATCGTCATGAGAAAATAAATGAAGATGATGTATTAGCCTCCTCTGAGCAGAGAGTTGATGAGAAACTCCAGATGACTGTCATGTGTAATGCAGTGGGAAAGAAGTTTTGTTGAGTGGATGTGCATGTGGACGAGCATAAGTGAACATAATCCTAGTGGTTGAGCACTACTGAAGAAGTGGTTCTCATGTGTAACGCAGTGAGCCAAAGATATGGAAATACCTATGGATGTGCCCCTAGTGTATGAGCAGTAGTGGGTGTGTAAGATATCTTGCTATATTGTTCAAGAGTCAGACCTACCTGTAACCCTAATTGTGATGTAAAGGGTATAGGTTGGCCCCACCTTAATGTGATTAATAATTAATGTAAAAGATAATTAATCTAGTTAATATTAATTATATTGTGAGCTAGTGAGGTAGGTCCTATTGTGCCAATAGACACTTATGTTGACAGGTTCAGTCTAGTATAAGTAAAGGTAAATTCCCCATTGAGGAATCATATCTTTGTGTGTGTTTGGAAATTTCAGCAAATAGACCTTCTTGGGAAAAGTGCACACCTCTCTTGGGCCCTAGTCTTCTAGGGTTTGAGCACCCTCTTGTGTGCTAGGTCTTGTTGGTGGTGAAGGTATTTATCTTGAAGAATATAGCAAAGGATTTGGCTGGGTTTTCTATACTTCTTGTGTTCTTGTGCATGGTGTTTCTTCTTGTGATCTTGGTAGTTGCAACTTAATTGGTTATAGTTTAAGTAAAATGATAAAATGGAATGAACTTCATGATTAAGCCTATATTATTGGAAAATAAACATGGTATCAGAGCATAGGTCTTCAATAACCCCTGCACAAGCATTAAAAATTCTAAATCATCCTCCTTCTGTAGTTTTGTACGGCCTCTAGGGTTTCTGCAGAAATCTGTATGGATCTCACTTGATCAGCCCTTTCACCTCTTTATAAGTGGACATTGGAGCTAAAACTTGTACCAAGTTGTACGTCCCTCCTCAGTGCATCTCCAGAGACCTTCAAAATCAAATTTCGAGGATATTGATTATATTGGCCCTAGGGTTTATAGGGTGTCGAGATGTTTTGTAGAATCTTGATCTTAGATTTGTGCAACTTCTTGAAGAAACGTTTTTCTTAATTCAACAAGCATTTATGTGACACTATCAAAGTTGATTGTTGGCAATCATAACCCCAAAAAAATCCAAGGTTACTAATTCAACCTAATCATTAGGTTTTCAAAATCCAGTTGGCGAGAATTTGAAGAAACCAAACAAATGAAGAACAGAGCATTAGTAGAAGATAGGCTTGATGGAGCAAGCAACTTCAGCTCCTGGAAATCAAGGCTTCAGGTCACCCTTGAAGAAAATGACCTTTTGGATGTGTTAACTAAAACATTACCAGACACAGCTACATATGTAGAGAAGAAGATAAGAAAGGAAGAAGATGTCAATGCAAGAAAATTAATCATCTACTCAGTAAGAGATCATCTTTTACCTCGTATTGTCAACCTGAAGACATCTTACGATATGTATGAAGCATTAAAAGAAATGTTTGAAAGTAACAACACCCTCAGAGATATTAACTTGAAGAGCTGACTTCAAAGTACCAAGATGATGAAAGGTGACACAGCTACTATCTTCTTTATTAAGATATCAGAGATTAAAGAACAGCTAGAAACCATTGGAGAAATCATGTCTGATAGAGAACTTGTCTTAACCACTCTCAACAATCTTCCAAAACATTGGGAGCCTTTTCTTCAAATTATCAGTGGAAGAGAAAGTCTACCAACCTTTGATTGTCTATGGACAGATTGTACTCAAAAAGAACTTAGACTTAGAAATAGAGGAGCGGAAGACTCCCTAGAAGAAAATCATGCTCTTGCACTTCATACAAATAAAGGAGGAAGATTCAAAAGGAACTTCAAACAAACATTCAAAGATGAAAAGTCTTCATCAAACCCAGGTTATAATTAGAGAAGATATGTTTCAGAAATTCAGTGCTTCAAATGTGACAAATATGGGCACTATACAAGAAATTGTCCAACCAGGAAGAAGGGAAGACAATATGCTTCTACCGTTGACATTAATCCAAATCCACCTCAAAATAATGAAGATAAGAGAGAGAAGTAATTCCTATAAACCAAACATAACTACAAACCTGGGTAAATCAATTGATCTCTAATTTTATAGTTGATTGCATTCTTAATAAATGAAGGATATTATCCCTAGAATGGGATCGCTCAAAGACTTGGACCATTGTCCCTAGTACGGGAGTCCAAACCTTATTTGATTGATTATTATGCTAGACCAAAAAAAAAAAAAGACATAAAAACATCTAACAAAGCAATAAAGGAAGATTCCCTTCCTTCAAATTTTAGAGAGAGTTGCTTGACTCAGAGGGAGTCAAAAACAAAATAAAAGGAAGAAAGAGTTAATATCCTCAGCAGTCCAGAGGAAGACAGACAGTATTCTAGCAAATTCAGATACTCCAGTTGATATGACCAGAGATATTACAGTGAGGCATAAAAGGCATTCCCAGGGTCGACAAAACTCTGCTAGAAGACAGAGAAACATACAAACCCTTCAAGGGACACCTTGAGAAAGCAAAAGAATTTTCAAAGCTATCCTTCAATCGTGAGCTAGTTCATTGAAGAAACAATAAGAGAAACAAGTATGGAAAGATGCCATAAAAGAAGAATACCAATGTATCTTAAAAAATGATGTATAAGATATTATTCAGAGACCGGAAGGGAAGTATGTGGTAACTTCCAAGTAGATCTATAAGCGCAAGCATGCAGCTGATGGAAGTGTCAAGAAATAAAAATCCATAGGATTCTCACAAACAGAAGGAGTTGTCTATGATGAGACACTTGATCCAGTAAGACTGATACACTTCCATCTGTACTACCATCCATGAGTTGGAAACTATGTCAGATGAATGGATTCTTGATGAGTTTGGGTCTCAACAAGAGTGTTGTTGATCCAAACCTATATTATTACAGTGTTGGTGATGAGAGCCTGATTTTGATGACTTATTCGGAAAGCCTTGTTGTTGAAAACAAGTAAGCCTTGACTTATGATTTCAAGATGAAGGATATGAGTATGATGCTCTACTTCCTGGAAGAATGGCAGAGAACCAATGAGATTTTCCTGAGTCAAGGAAAATATACAATGGGAATATTAAAGAAGTTTAGTATGACATAATACAAAAACACCATGGTAGATTTGAAGAAAATGAATGATGATGATTCAGATGAGATTGATCCACAACTGATTAGATCATTGATGTATCTGGTTAACATCAAACCTAATTCATGTTATTCAGTGAATATGCTTATCCAATCCATGATCCAGCCGAGACAGTAAAGCATGTATTGATATATACACGAGGCGCAGTTTGACATGGTCTGAGATATGCCTCCAAGTGTGAAATTGAGTTTGCAGGGATATGCCTATATAGATTGAGCAGAAAGTGCAGTGGATCGGACGAGCACATTCGGTTGTTGTCTTACCGTGAATTTTACCATGGTTTCCTGATGCAGCAGGAAACAAAACTCTGTGGCCTTGAGTACCACAGAAGAAGAGTATGTAGCATCAAGTGTGCGAAGCAATGTGGCTTCACAAGATTCTGACAGATTTACTTGATCATGAGATAGATCCTATGATGATAACAATAGTCGTGTGTAAATCTCTTTGAGAGCCCAGTGTTTCTTGATGGATTGAAACACGTTGAGATGAAATATCATTATATCATAGATATGATGCGGAGGAAAATAGTACACATGTAGTACCTTCCTACACATGAGCAGATTGTAGACATCTTCACCAAATTAACTTGGTGAAGAATACCTCCCTAGTTGAGAGGGAGTGTTGATGACTATAGCCAAGACAAAGTTCAAAGTAGATCCATGTGAAACTTGGCATGATGAAGAATGCCTCCCTAGCTGAGAGGGAGTGTTGATGATTGCAGCTATGTGAGACATTCTCTAGGACAAAAACCTGAGAGATAGCCCCTCAGAGGGGTTTGTGGTTCCCATATGAGACAGATATGGAATGTAGAGATGGCCTCCTCCTTACAGAGAGTTGAGAAGAAATCCAGATGATTCTCCTGTGTAATGCGGTGAGAAAGGAGATCTGCAGAGTTGGACATGCTTGTGGCTGAGCACAAGGTGAACGTGTGAAATCCCAAAGTGTTGGGTGCATCGTCATGAGAACAGAAATGAAGATGATGTATTAGCCTCCTCTGAGTAGAGAGTTGATGAGAAACTCCAGATGACTATCTTGTGTAATGCAGTGGGAAAGAAGATCTGTTGAGTGGACATGCATGTGGACGAGCACAAGTGAACGTAATCCTAGTGGTTGAGAACTAGTGAAGAAGTGGTTCTCCTGTGTAATGCAGTGAACCAGAGATATGGACATCCCTATGGATGTGCCCCTAGTGGATGAGCACTAGTGGGTGTGTATGATCCCTTGTTATAGTGTTCAAGAGTCAGACCTGCCTATAACCCTAACTGTAATGTAAAGGGTACAGATCGGCCCCACCTTAATGTGATTAATAATTAATGTAAAAGATAATTAATCTAGTTAATATTAATTATATTGTGAGTTAGTGAGGTCAGTCTTGTTGTGCCAATAGACACTTATGTTGACAGGTTCAGTCTAGTATAAGTAAAGGCAAATTCCCCATTGAGGAATCATATCTTTGTATGTGTTTGGAAATTTCATCAAATACACCTTCTTGGGAAAAATGTGCACCTCTCTTGGGCGCTATTCTTCTATGGTTTGAGCACCCCCTTGTGTGCTAGGTATTATTGGTGGTGAAGGTCTTTCTCTTGAAGAATATAGAAAAGGATTCGGTTGAGTTTTCTTCCCTTTTTGAGAAGGGTTTCCCAGGATACTTCTTGTGTTTGTGTGCATGGTGTTTCTTCTTGTGATCATGGTTGTTGCAACTTAATTGGTTATGGTTTAATTAAAATGCCAAAATGGAATGAAATTCATGCTTAAGCCTAGCCTATTGGAAAATCAACAATATTGAGGTCGGAGAGCCTGTGTGATTATGAAGTTGGTGAGTCGGGACACAAATAGGCAAGTGTGCCTATACATGTAAATATAATCACAGTTATTAATATAATATTACATCGTTGCATGTAGAAAGACTCAGATGAAAAGAGATGGGGGGATGACTCCTCCAGAAAATGGAAAAGGAGGTGAGACTTAAGTCTTAGGAAATATTTTATAATATTTCTAGAAAAGTGTACTTTTGGATAATTATTTTATCCTAAGTTCTCAAGGGTATGGAATGAGTCACTGAGTGGCTTAAGCTACTTCTGAAGATGACAAGTGTCGAGTTTAAGGCATGCAATATATATTGTTGGCCTCAGTGTATTTGGGGGGTTATCCATTATTCATTATTCACTCTCGTCTAAGGAACGGGTCGGTCTAGGGAGAGGACAACTATTACCTTATCTGCACAGAGAATATTGTAAGGGGTATTTGTACTGTAATCAGATTTTTACCATCGAAGAGGCGGTTTGTCAGGCCCATGAGAAGTCTCTCTAGGTGAGATATTTATTGTTGAAGAAGTGGGTTGTCAACACCGTGAGCATTCTCTCCAGGTAAGAGTTTTGGTGGGAATTGTTCCCTGGTGTGTTGAGCATTATTCGCAAGGCTCAGAGACATCCTATTTGTCCTATTATTGGTAACCCTGGAAGGGAAGTGGGGCAACTGAGGGAATGTTTAGCAGAGAAGGGGCGCACTTCCTTGTGTGTGACAAGTGCATGGGGAATGAGAGATTGTAAGCTAGTTGCAACAGCGAGCACATTGGACTGATAAATTATTTTGAGAATTAGACCTTAGCCTGTTAGTAGGAACCCTTTTACCTTGGTGGAGTTAATCCCCAACTCAAGGGTGACCTGTTGCTGATATATTATGAGCAACAACGTCTATGGTTGGGAGCAATGTCTAAGTTCTACGTGCAGTTGGTGACTTTCATAAACAATAAGTGTTCTTTATGTGCTTGTTTCATTTATTGTGTGCTTAGTTATATATGTTTGACATGGGTTAATTCTTGTATGTTGTCACATTTAAGTAATTGTTGTTATTTTGTCTAATGTTGCTTGCACATGTAAGTATGGTGATTACGACATGTATTTGTAGTCGTGCATAAGTATGACATTTATTGTTAGTTTTCCCATTAAGTTATCCTTTGATATTGGTCATGAGTCTCTGGGGCAAGGATTGAATGGTCGGGTGTGCAGGAAAGTAGCATGGGTGCATAGGAGGTTGGAATTTGTTTTTGCGAGCAGAGAATTAGACCCCGCGCACAACAAAATCAGAATTGGTGTGTGACGTCAGGGTGCCTGTGCGCACAATTGTGTTGTGTGATTAGTGTACTTGTGTATAGTTGTTTGAGTTACTTCTCCTTCTTAAAGTTGTGTTAAAAGGAGAAAGTTAGTTTGACGCAACTCAGTTTGAGGTTGAACGTGTTAAAAAAACAGGACCGTGGAGCAATAAAATAAAACAATTGCAGAAACAAAATACAGAAGATACACAATACAAGAGAGACAAAGATTTACGTGGTTCACACAGTGTGGGCTACGTCCACCAGAGAAATTGCCAGGTCCTTCCTTTATTATTATCCAGCAACTAAAGGGATACAACCTACAACAAAACCCGTTGTAACTTCCTCTTCTTTCTCTCACAGTCTCCTCTCTCAGAATACAATACTCGCCAGCATACATAGCCGTAATACATTTCCCTCATAAAAGAGAGTTTCCTTCTAGGGAAAAAAACCCTAGCATAATTTCTACCATTAGATCTGCGACCTTATAATGAATGATCCAAATTTACAATGAAATTACAATATACTTTTACAAGGCAATTTTTCCTTCGGGGGCCTGCTTGCCCCCGAAACCCTCAGCTGGCACTCCCCCACGTGGAAGAGTGTACATACTTCTAGGGTGTAAAGTCTTCATGGGGTATAAACACAGCTGAAAAACACAAGACCTTTGAGTCAGGAAGATAATCAGGCTCCACAACCAACAATCTCCCACTTGGAGACTGATCTCAACAACTCCACCGCTGCTATATATGCTGGACTCTGAACCTTCTTGGACCTGGAAAATTTCTCATCTTCATATTCATTCTTGAAGACCAACTGAAACTGAGCAAGAACTCAGTTTCTCTCTGGTTACTCCCTTTTTTAACATATCTACAGGATTTTGGCTAGTGTGTATCTTTTCCAACCTCAAATGTCCATCTTCCAAGGTGGATCGTATGAAGTGGTACCTCAACTGTATATGCTTAGTCTTCAAATGGAAGGTTGAGTTCTTTGCAAGATGAATTGCACTCTCACCTTCACAGTACAACTTGTTATTCTCTTGCTTCTTTCCCAATTCCTCCATAAACCTTTGTAACCAAATCATCTCTTTACTAGCCTCTGTAGCAGCAACATACTCTGCCTCTGTTACACACGATTTTGGTCACTCTGGTGATGTTTCTACAAGTGATGTATTCAAGCTCCCACAAGGACTTTTTGCCTGAGAAAAGTGACTGCTATCTTCTTCCAAAAACACATTTTTAAGGTGAGTTTGTAGGCTGCCTATGTTACAAGGTGCGAAAATCCCTCATTCTCGCAGGCCATCCACACTTAGAGTGCGAACTGTTCGCAGTCTTCTCTATAGGTAGGGTGCGAACCTGTTTTTAAGCTTGAAGAAGAGAAGAGGTCACGAAGGTTCTAGAAGGGGATCTTCTAGAAAATGAGTTGGCATTCATATGGTTGGCATTTTACTGACTTCTCAGATTTAGTGGGATCATCCTCATCCATATAACCATCTCTCCTTCTCCTATATATTGAAAGGATTCTCATGGAAAATGAAGCAAGATTGAAAGGATAATTGGTGAAAGAATTGTGTGAAGAACCCTTCTTGGATAGAAGCTTGGAGACTCTTTTTGGTCCACCAAGTGGTATTGGATCTTCTTCATGCAAGTATAGAGCAAGTGTGTGTGTTGGAATCAAGGGTCACTGAAAGGAAGCTTGCGACATCAAGGTGATTTGGTTGTGTCTTCTACTTTCAACTAATATAATACAGCGGCATGTCCCTTTCCCATAAAATTACTCTTATTTTATTGCATAACTCCTTGATCATATGCATAGGTTGAAATTGAATATACTTGGCTATCTTCACTTTGGTTGGTTTGTGTTGTCTTGTTCTTGATTTCACAAGAGCACCAGAGTGAAGCAGGAGCAACAGAGACTTAAGGAAGCGATATAAAGGTATGTCACTCATTCCTTCTTATTAGTAGATTCAATGACTACAACTTAGGGAAGGAGTCATGTCCTGTCATGTTTTGTTCTAGATCCAGGTAGATCTAGGGAGATATGTTAGTGTTCACACCTACCGATTTATCCGATAACAAAATTGACGACTCCACTGGGGATACAACCCATTTTAGTGGTTTTTTCTTGGCCATCTTCTCTTAACCTACCATTTTTCATTCCCAATCAATCTTTGAGTCTTAAGGAAACCCTTATAGACTCCCTGGATCCAGAAGTTCCCTCAGAAGTTTTGTCCTTTTTCCAAAATTTGCTTGATTACAGACCTTCTCGCACTGCACCCTTCTGTAGCCTACGAGAACTACTAAAGTTCACACCATGTTGTTAAGTTCAGTGTGAACTTATCGCATTCTGCCTGTGCCTAGCCCGTGAGAATCCTTGATTCTCGCACTGTACTACACTTCCAGCCTGCGAACCCACTTGCAAAATTTTTGGATTAAGACTTTTGTGTCCTCAGATGCCCAGATTTGTTTGTGTGTCTAGGAAGCACTTCTCTGGCCAGTGATTGAATGTTTCTTGAATTCACATCTCGTGAATGATTAAGCTCTTCTTGATCATGTTTTCTCAATTTTTACCTCTTGACCTTTTTGCAACAAGGGTATAATCTCCGGTTTTGAAATCTGAGTGATTGTTTGGTTGGGAGCCTTTGATTGGTTTAAAAGTTGAGATCAATTTTCATTTTCAATTGCTTATTACTAGGAAAAATGTTACCAATGTGCATTTGAAGGGACTAGTCTTGTCACTTTGTTATTTTTGTCTTCATTGAAAGATTGGTTTGGGTGTTTGTTGCATGTTTCTTTTTCGTTGGTTGCTTGTTTTTTCTTAGTTCCATTCCTGTTGTTTCGTTTCTAATGAAAAATTAAAGACATTTTCTTTTTTAAGCAACTTTTTATTCGAAAATATTGGCATTCAAGTATTGAAAGACAATGAATAGAGAATTAGCATTGTTCACGATTGTTTGATATTGAATTTCAGAGAAGATCATACATCGTAGTTCACATTGTTCCAGAAAACTCCTCTTTCCCTCCTGTAACTAGGATTCATCGAACAAAGAATTTGTATCATTCATTCCTATTTATGCATTGTTGGGTCAGAATCTCACACAACATCGGTTTCATTTCCGTCTCCTTTTGAGTAACAACAGCCTTTAATAATATTGCACAATTTTAAAATTTAACTAGTAATTTTTTCTAGGGCTCTTTTACACCAACACTAGCTAGGCTAGAGCTTTGGAATAGGCAGTGAGACACACTCTCCAAAGCACAAAACACACAATAGCATCTTTTGATAAGGAGTGTCAAATTCCATTTGCAGCATTTTGTCCTGGGAAGCCCTTCTCACACAAGGGTCAAACCTGAGGTCACATCGAGATTAACAGAGTTACTCACCCTGCTTTGTTGATATTGGTGTAGAGATTGCATGTATTATGGGGGTCACTTGAAGGTATACCCACAATGATGAGTGGAAGCCTCTCAAGCTGATTTCGGGCTAGATACCCTGCCCTTGCGTGTGGATCGGACTGTCGACTGTTCCCCCAGGCATCATTGTTCTTGGTGGTAACCTCAGTAGCCTATCTTCTTAGGGTCTTACACAATATGACTGTGAAGAGTCAAGTCTTCACGGTCCCTGGAATCAACGTTGGCTAGACTCACTCGGGCTCCTTGGAGGGTATACCCATGATTGTGTGTGGGAGCTTGCACCAGGGTGTAAGTCCGTTAAGCAGGTCGTCAATGTAACTTTTCCACCCTCGCCCATCCCCTTCTTGTCTTGTCGTTGCGATGTTGGATTTCATCACCAACTACTGACTTTGGAATTGGAAGGTCTTGTTTGCTTGGTGTTGCTTCCTAGATTTTACTAGCGCGTGTTGTTTTTTTACTCAAGTTGGCCATAGAATTTCTTTCGTAAGATTCTAACTCGATCACAATTGACCCTCCATGTCATTCACGTAGAATGCAAGGCTTACCCCCAGAAGATCTGGAAGGTTCCCAACCCTTGCCTACCAACTCACCGAAGGGCTCTCCTCAACAGAGTGAAGCCCAAGACGTTGCCACTCCACAAGTGAAAAGAACTAACTCTCTAGAACGGTTCTGAATTACCAATTCTTGAGAGGAATTTCGACTTCCTCCTGACTCTGGGAGACGTATTATGCGAGTGAATTCTTCCGGAGATTTAGTTGTTCGGTCTTCTGGATCACCAACCGAACCTTTCATAGGACCTGAGGGTCAAGATCCTTTTTGGACTACTGGCATTTTTAGACGGGATCTCTTTAGCTCAGGAGAAGGCGCCGATATCACTGTCGCACCTGAGCTTCCCGAAACATATGATCTAGACGTAGTATATTTTACTACTGCCTATTATTTCCCTGGTACAGATGCTCCGCCAACTGACCACATCTTAACCCTCCCTCTAAAAATGGTCCATTACACAATGGTCCCAGATACTATGAGTCCTCACATCAGGATTACTGCAGCTAGCCAAGCCCCCATTGGCACACCGCTCTCGCCCAGATTCACCCCACCACTTCCACCTAGGTATCATGCATTGAATGCTTCTATTCCCACTCCGACACAAATTACATTCGGGACTCCTGGTGGTTCCACTCCTTCTAGGCACCATATTCTTGGTTTCATTCCGACACTTCCTCAGCCCCCTTTCAGAGGACCTCTTCCATCCTCTATTGGAGGCACTGATCCTAGTGGCACCATCCCGTCTTTCACACCTAATTACCAAATTCCTGTTGGTGGACAAATTCACAAAAGGAGGCCAAACTCAACCCCCTTTTGCAGGACAAATCCCAATTGGGACGCAATCCCCGATTGGAGGGAAACCCCCATCGACCCCACCCTATGGACAAAACATACCTCCATCCTTGGCCCAGTATTGGAATCATCTTATACAACATAATCCTCAATCAACTGGGGGGCAACAGTCTCAAGTTAACTCCTTCATACCCCCTAGTACAGGCCAACCATATCCAGGCATGTCTAATCCTATTTGGGGCTCGAACGCTCAACCCCACACCCATGTTCAAGGGTACAACCCTATGAATTACTTGCCTCCATACCAACAATTGAATCTTCCCAGATCTTCACATTATATGAAAACTGCTTATGGTCCTACTGGTCTACCGACGGGACTTCCTCCCCAAAGTCACCAGTACCCACATGTGAATAGACAATTACCCTTCTTAACCACCCTAAACCTCCCTGATCTGTCAAGAATTTTAAATGACCCAATCCGTCACTCTCCTCAATGGCCCGCCATACCGGCCAAACTACCATCCGACATCCCTAAATTCAATGGTAAATCAGGAGAGGACCCGAACAATCATGTAATGACTTTTCACCTCTGGTGCTCATCCAACTCCTTGATGGATGACTCTATTCATTTATGCCTTTTTTAGCGAACCCTCACAGGTTCCGTCGTGAAGTGGTATATAGAATTACCACGAGGCTTCTTCACCGACTTCAGCACCCTCGCTATGGATTTCCTCACCCACTACCATTTACCGATCCACTGCGAAACGAGAACCGAAATTTTGAGATCTTTCAAACAAACCAAAGCCACTCATATCTCTGATCACATTCATGAGTGGCGACGGAGACGATGTCTCATCAAACTCAAACTTCTCGATCAATTGGTGGCAGAATGGTTCACAAAATCATTCGTGAATGACATCGCTCATGACATTGCCATGGGTGGAGTTGTCACAGAAGAATAGGCAATCAGTCGTGCCCAATACCTAGACCTTGTTTACTCACAAACAGGTACTCTTTACGACTTACTCCCTGACGCACCTCATCCTTCTACTTATGCTACTTCAACCACTCTTGTTGCTTCTCATGCAGCTGACGGTGTGATTGGCACTTTCCATGCCCAACCGCATTCTGCCCAGACCTCTAGAAACAACCCCAAATACATTTCTTCTAATGTTCAAAATGATCTATCTCCTACCCCTCCCACTGGCAAGACTTATGAGGTAAATTCCGTTCAATCTACCCTCGCCGGCAAAAATAAATCCAAAAGAGGAAAGAGTAAGAACAAGGAGGATAAAAATAATCTGCAAACTGAGAAAACCAAAACACCACCTGTTGACGATAGGGATAAGCGCAAACCCAGATACCCTTGTCTTATCTGTGGTGATGATCACTACACTAAGGATTATCCGAGACGAGCTGAGGTTACTAAGTTCCTTCAAGGAACCCAAAAACCTCCCACTCCAGCCATGTTGTCACAACCCTTCCCCTCTCAACAACAGGCCCAATTGGTCATTCATGACCAACCTTCCCCCTCCAATACATCCTATGTATTAATGTGTACAGGCGATTCAAAGAAGAATGACATCACACTTACCACTCAAGCCAAAGATTATTCTTCCTCCAAAGAGAAGGTTGATGTAATACCTCCTTCGCTGGTCCAACCATCTCCCACGACCCCACCTACCAACGGTCCTCTTCATCTCGAACAACCAAGTCTAGATACAATCCTTCGCCCTCCTCCAAAGGGCATCGTTCAAAAATCGACTTTCAATCCTCATGCACGTGCTGCCCAGAACTACAGTATTGTTGAAGATCTATCCCAAGCACCATCCGCGATGTCAGCCCTCAAAGTCCTTCAAAGTTTTCCTATACAACGGAAGGAACTGTTGAAAGATATTGGTGGAATCGACCCTACGGATACGAATTTAATAATTTTTTACTTGGAAGATCACATTCCAAGGTTACCCCCTCAACTCGCATTCCAAATACAAGTTATTGTCTATGACAAAAACATTTGTAGAACAGTTATCGATGAGGGTGCCTCGACGTGTGTCATGTCTATTACCTATTGGAAAGCCATCGGCTCTGCTCCTTTGACTGAATTCCACAACACACTCAAAGCCTTCAATGGCTCTTTGTTTTAAGCCTTACGATGTACTCCCTTCGTTTCCTATTACGTTAGAAGGCAAAACGGTCAACGTTGAAGTAGAGGTCTTTGACGCTCCTCTCGATTACAAACTTCTACTTGGCTGTAGCTAGATCAATTCCATGCACGCAGTTGTGTTCACTCTTTTCCATGTCGTGCATTTCCCACACCAAGGAAAAGTAGTTACCATAGACCAATTGGCCTTCTTTCACTCAGATGCACATACCGGCAACGTACCGTTCATTGAAAAAAAAAAACTTGGATACGAGAACATCGGTGTGGGTCTTCTTAAAGATTCCTCATTGATGGGCACTTTCCCCATCCCACCACCTGATGTTCCACATCCGTTTGTCACCTCGATCAACATGATCTCCACCTATGTTCACAGAACCCCTGTGTCTTATGACCCATGGATGGTACCCAATCCCGGTGATCCTCTTCGATATGGCAGCAAAATGCCACTAAGTCTGGTTGAATCCGCTTATCAATCCATTCAATCGGCAACCCTTTCAACCCCCTCTCTTGGTGATTTATCTCCAGATCCATTCCGCATCATTTTTCCCACGGATGAGATGATTATGTCTGTTATGTCCATGAAAGACACCCCTTGGGACGATGGACATCATCGTTCCATCCTCTTCCTAGAACAACACACCATCGAGGGTTACCAACGGATCTCGACCCCGTCGACTGTTCTCGTCATTTCTACCATTCCTGAGTCTACACACGATCTATTCTACAAAGGGAACTTAAGTAACATCTCACCCACCCTCCCTCTCGACATATCCATAAAACCTTGAATTGTCGAAAATGTGCATATCGGAGCTTCGTGTTCCCATGACGAAGTGGTCACCTACAAGTCTCTATTCCAAGAATTTCATGACGTTTTCGCGTAGAGCTATGAAGAAATGTCGGGTATTGACCCCGACATTGTGGTACATGAAATTAAGACATACCCGGGCGCAAAACCCATCCGGCAATGACTTCATCCGATCCACCCACGTAAAGCGGCCGCTATCAAGCTTGAAGTTGAGAAACTTCTGAAGGCTAGCTTCATTTACCCGGTGGCTCTAACTGACTGGGTTTCCAACCTTGTTCCAATTGACAAGAAACAAGGCACAATCCGTGTGTGCATTGATTATAGGGACATTAACAAAGCTTGTCCTAAAGACAACTTTCTTACCCCCTTCGTTGACCAGATCGTCGACGATTGTGCTGGAAGAGAATCTTCTCTCTGATGGATGGTTTCTCCGGATATAATCAAATCAATATCATCCTAGCAGACCAACACAAGACCGCTTTTATTTGTCCTTGGGGCACTTTCGCCTATCGGAAACTCCCATTCGATTTAAAGAATGACGGTGCAACTTTTCAGTGTGCTATGTCTTACACCTTTCATGACATAAAACACATTGTGCAGCGATATCTCGATGACTTACCCGCCCATTCCATGCATCGTGTAGATCATCCAATCCACCTCCGTGTCATTTTCCTTCGATGTCAGTTTTACCATATACGCTTGAATCCCCACAAATGTGTTTTCTGCATAGAATCTGGACGACTTCTGGGATTTATTGTTTCATGTCAAGGGATCAGGGTAGATCCATTGAAGGTCGAGGCGATTTTCAATCTCCCTCCTCCTTCCTCACTTCGCCAGTTACAAAGTTTGCAAGGGAAGGAAAACTTTCTTCGTCATTTCATCCCGAATTATGCTTACCTAACTCTTGGATTTACACGACTTCTCAAGAAAGGTTCTGAGTTCGTATGGGATACCACTGCCAACAAAGCTTTTGAATCTTTAAAACTATCTTTGACACGTACCCCCCTACTCTTCCCACCTGATTACAGTCGGGATTATTTCCTTTACCTCGCACCCTCAGACTATACCATCGCTATGATTCTCATCCAGGAGGATGATTCTCATGATGAACATGTCATCTATTACTTGAGTCGGAGTCTCACGACTACCGAAACCAAGTATTTACATGTTGAAAAATTGGTCTTGGCAGCCGTCCAAGTGGTTCAACGTTTCCGGCACTATATCCTTTTACGCAAAACTACAGTGATTTCTAACTGCAACCCTATGCAGCACATTCTTACACGTCAATTACTAGGAGGAAAATACTCCAAATGGATCGTAATACTCCAGGAGTTTGACTTCGAATTCGAACGCGCTAAGTCCAAGAAATCCTTGGTGTTTTCCAAATTGATATGCGACCTTCCCCGCTCTGAGACAGAAAATGTAGTAGAAGATTCATTACTCGATGAATCCCTTTTCCTGATTAGTTCCGATGACCTTTGGTACAGGGATATCATCATATATCTCCAGACCCAAACTTTTCGGCCCAATTTGTCTAGAACTAACCGTCATCTAATATGCTACCAAGCCCATCAGTATATTATCTTCGGTGATACTCTTTATCGTCGTGGGATTGACACCATTTTTCGACGCTGCCTCACATTTGACGAAGCCGAGAAAGCCCTGAATGACTGCCATTCTGGAGCCTGTGGTGGTCACATGTCTGAATATGTTACTACCCAGAAAATCTTACGGGAAGGGTATTTTTGGCCTTCTTTATTCAACAATTGTATAATTGCCATCCAAAAATGCCACGCTTGCCAAACCTACAACAAAAAAATCTGCTCACACCCCGCTCCTCTACACCTTGTGGTCTCTGTTGGTCCTTTTGCGAAATGGGGTATCGATTTCATGACATGTCACCTTCACTCGGTCGGGGGGCATGGATATATTATAGTCACCGTAGATTATTTTATGAAATGGGCCGAGGCGATGCCAACATTCGACAATACCGAAAAGACTGCAACATTATTCATATTCAATCACATCATTCCTCGTTTTGGTGTTCCTCGGGCTATCATTATTGATCATGGTAGCCACTTTAGAAACTTCATGATGTCCGAACTCACGAAAAAATTGGGTCTTTGCCATGAAAACTCAACACCCTATTACCCACAAGCCAACGGCCAAGTTGAAGCAATAAACAAGGTCCTCATTACCATGCTTCGACGAATGATAGGGATTCACAAAACGAGTTGGCACACGATGTTGTTTTCAGCATTGTGGGCTTACCAGACATCCGTTAAGTCTGCTACCGGGTTTACACCATTCCAGTTAGTCTATGGTCTAGAAGCCATCTTGCCAATTGAATGTGAGATACCCTCCTTAAAACTAGCCGTCGAACTTCTCCCGAACACTTCTGTCGAAGAAGAACGTCTGTTTTATCTTATGAAATTAGACAAAACCCGTCGCGATTCCACCCTGGTTATAGAAGCCCAGAAGAAACGCGTCAAAGCCCAATACGACAAACATGTCAGGCCATACATTTTCTCCGAAGGTGATCTGGTTCTTCTTTACGAACAAGATCGGGACATGCTAGGAGACGAAAAGTTTGAAGCGATGTGGTGAAGTCCTTATATCATCATACGAATTTTGGAGAAAGGAGCTTACGAGTTAGTAGACTACGACGGTATCCCCTTAAGTGAACCCAGAAATGGGTTGTACTTAAAGAAGTACTATGCCTAAGATCACATGTGCATGAGTGCTTGTATTTTATTGTATCATATTTTTTGTGTGTTACTTTAATATGTTTTTTTCGTTATTTGGTATTTTCCCCCAACCACTTATCTTACATTGTGCTTGGTTTCCAGATGTCGGAGTCTTCACTACCCCACATTGGCTTCGTCGATGGCACTAGTCGTAGTACTCGGAATCTTGCTTCTGCTGCATGGGCAATTTATGCACCTACAAACAAACTTATCAGTCTGTGAGGTGTATGCCTTGGTCCTGCGACCAACAATATTGCGGAATATAGCGTCGTCATCTATTTGTTGATTGATGTTATTTTGCTTGGTATCCGCCACCTGGTTATACGACTCGATTCGCAGCTAGTAGTACTACAGTTAAGTAATGTCTATGTTATTCAAAGTCCTACTTTATTATGGGTATATTTATGAATTCGCCTCTTGGAACGTTATTTTGATTATATTGAGTATCAACGCATTCTTAGATGTCTAAATACATTGACTGATGCATTAGCTAACTATGTGTTCGACAGACATTTGGGACTTTTATAAACCAATCACACATTACATGTATAACACAACACAAGATAAGTCGGTAGAAGCTGTATATATGTATATAACGATCAAAATTTTTTACAAAAAGTTTTTGTCCAATGACCAAAATCTCAAAAATACGAAGCCCATGGCTTCTACAAAATAGCGTCACGGATGATGCTCACGATAACACACAACTTCTCACAACTGCTCGAGCCACCCTACGAAGCAATCGACTAATAGACTCGGACACGTCCACAGTATGGCGCTGGTAACGTCTAGGGATCTCCCAAATAGCCATGTCTGGGATGTCCACGGTCAACCCCTCCAAGTTCTGCTCCACTGCCTCGTAGTCTTCGGCATCCCATCTCGCCACTAGAGCCACTTCTCCTCGCCGTTGAATAGGATACGTTCCTGGAGGTCGATGGGGCCCCACATCTGTGTCATCAAACAATGTTTCTTGATTAGTTCTTGGATAAACACAAAAACATTTCATATGATAAAAATTACAAAAATAGTTAAAACGAACAAAATGTGTACTTCTTACCTAGATCACCCCACTGAGCATCCTCAGGCAGGTCCAAATATGGATCCTCTCATAAATCCAAACCAACGTATGCGTAGTCATCAATCATAAGCATCTGGGGCCTTAGCCAGTCAAAAAATGAATCATTGTACTTGATTATAGGCCCAGCTACGTGTCGAGCCATGAGGTTGCATCACCTCAGCATCCTTGGATCCTATGGAACCGATAAACCACAATCAACCTGTAATCACAGTAGTGGGACCCTCTTGAGGAAGAAGGACACCAAAAGTGATCCATACCCAAACTGCTTCAAGTTACCCCTCCTGCATTTCGTCAATTGCCTCTTTATACTGAGGAGAACTGCATCTGACTAGTTGAAGACCTGAGGCTCTATGCACTCTATGGCGTATTGGAAGTAGCTCTGGAGAGCCATGTGTGGAGCCGCACTCCCAGCCATGCATGCAATAGTGAACAAGATGGTTCACAGGTTCAAGTCTTAGACCCCCCAAATAGAAACCATACCCTTGCTTCTTTCTGCCTCAGGAACACAGTACTGGCAACAATACTCACTCATAGGGAGTCTGCCACCTCGGCCACTGGTCAAGCTAGCATGGTATCCACGTCGTGATAACCCCATTAGAAAATAGATATCCTCGATATCTAGGTTTAGCATATGGACTCCCACGTGAAATAACTATTGGTCCACATCCCACATGTGGACCAAGCATTCCAACAATCTGAGTTGGGCTCTCATGCCCGGAATCCTGAAGAATTTCAAGAGCCCACTGTCCCGGAGGGTGGCGACAGTACCCGGGTCATTCCTGACGATAGCATCATCTTCCTCATGTTCTCTTTCGCGCCAATCCAAAATTGTGATGGTCAAACACCTGCACAAGATCCATAAGAGAAGAGTTGGCAACTTGTTCCAAACCTTGGCATATTTTTTATTGAGCAAAACTTAAATTCAAAACCCATGTCCCGGCCCTCGCAGGTGAGCCTTTGGCACAGTGTGAGATTCTCGTAGGTGCCCTAAAGGCCACCTGGGAGAATCTTAGATTCTCGCAGGTCCCGCAAGGCCCACCTGCGAGAATGCTCGAGCACATGGTGTGGCCCTAAAACGGATTTAAAATCCAAGAAATTGCCAATAAAAACAAAAAAATGAACCATGAAAAGTTGAAGGATCAAGAGCTTACCTCCTTGGCTGACACGGTTCACCGAATGATCGCTTGTGCCTCCCTTAATCAAGCAAATAAATTTGAGGGAAAATGAGGTGGTTGGACAAGTTTTTTGGAAAAATCACAATGAAATGCTAAAAACCCCTTTTTACCCATATTTGTTTACTTTTTACTATTTTTTATTGATTTTCTATATATTATTCTTATTTTGCTTATAAAACCTAATGCCTTAATCGCCTTGTGAGTATGGTTTTTTGCAAGTATAGAAATTTTGAAGTTTGAACGAAGGGGTACGGGTGTTTTCTCTTTTTGTCGTATATACGACTACTTTTTTAGGGTTTTTATAGGAAAAACCTCGAGCTCAGTCTTCGTTCGTTCTCGCGCTTGAAAAAATATGAGAACGTAACCGAGTATACTTTTTCTCATTTTTTCGTACTCGTCATGGTAACATGAAAACGACGAACCTAAGGGAGTATCCTTTAAGCTCTTTTCGCGCTCCATAAAAACGAAAAGATTGTCGAGTGATCTTGTTCTTTTCACGCTCGTTAAAGTATTTGAAGATAACGTCTGTTGAGCGATATTTTATCTCTTTTTTGGTCTCGTCAGACTACTTTACGAAAAAGAAACTGAGAGAGTTCTCTTTTAGGTGTTTTTCCAGACTCTATAATCATGAAAAAACCCCAAGTTTTTCTTTCCTTGGACTCGTAAAACAAACATCGAAAGGCCCATATGGGACCGAGCCACTTCTTCCTAGGGTTCGTTAAATATACTCTGAGGAAATCGTCTGAAGGATGAGCTTACATTGACAAGCATATGTTATCCTCCTCAAGATTGTGTAAAAATAAAGAGGTACTTGCCAGACATGGTGGGGGAAATTTTGGAAAAGGGATGTGTTTTCGTATTCATATTAATGGTAGTAAGCATCGCTCTTGAACATGACACCCCATATTCGTCATTTGAATCCAGGTTGGGAAATTCGCTTGTCTCTCATTTGACTTGCTACAAGGTCATATCTTGGGTCGTCTTTGTGTCAGTGCTACCAAGTCCTTGGTCGTGTCATTCATATGTTCAAGAGAAGTTCAAATGAGCACTCTATTGAGTCGGCCATATGAAGTTATCCATTCTCACCGAGTCAGCCTTCCCTGTGTCTGTTTCTATCCTCGTTCATACTTTGTCTCATCCTCAAAATATGTTACTTATTTCGTGTCATTGATGGGGGATACATCAAGGCCCTCATGTGACTAGTCTTGTTCTGTCGACTCCAACTCATTATCCGGAAATAAGACTTAGAAATCATTTAGTACCTTGGAACCTGCATGCCTTAATGGCAGGTCTCTTCGCTTTCGACCGGGGTTCACATTATCGATCCCTGATCGATAGATTCCGTCGAGTGCTCAACTTCAGCTCATTCATTCGCATTTGTTTGGATTGTACTTTGGTACCTTGGGAGTCACCGACATCAATGGTGATTTCCCTCGCACTTGTTAACGGTTTCCATCAATGACCAGTAATCAAGTGGTTTCTACCATGTTCGACTTCAACACATGTAATCACATGGCTAGATTCGTACTTTCAGGTGACGAGATTGAAGACCCTGGGTCTCCTCTTTTGATCCAGGCTACGATGGAGTATGTATGATTTGTATCGGCACATAGATCCACTTTGTATGTCTGATGTCTATGTCATTATTCAAGTCTTCTCACATAGATCCACAGTGTATTCCTGGTGGCTATGTAGCATTTTGACGACATGGATGCACAGTGTATGATTGGTGGCCATGACATACGTTTACGATTCCATTCATTTGTGATCTGAGTATGGGAATTCCTACCTCAGAACTGGTATTATATTTTCCAGATGCTTGGTTGTTTACAGGTTTTCAACTAGGTGTGCTCCTTGTTTCTGACACACACGCATTTTACAAAGTATTTTGGTTGTCACAAGTTCCGGCCTCATACTTTGGGGGGCATTATGTTACACATGATTTTGGTCACTCTTGTGATGTTTCTACAAGTGATGTATTCAGGCTCCCACAAGGACTTTTTTCCTGAGAAAAGTGACTGTTATCTTCTTCCAAAAACACATTTTTAAGGTGAGTTCGCAGGATGCCTATGTTATAGGGTAAGAAAATACCTCATTCTCGTAGGCCATCCACACTTAGGGTGCAAAAATCCCTCATTCTCGTAGGCCATCCACACTTAGGGTGCAAATTGTTCACAGTCTTCTCTATAGGTAGGGTGTGAACCTGTTTTTAAGCTTGAAGAAGAGAAGAGGTCACGAAGGTTCTAGAAGGGGATCTTCTAGAAAATGAGTTGGCATTCATATGGTTGGAATCCTACTGACTTCTCAGATTTAGTGGGATCATCCTCATCCATATAACCATCTCTCCTTCTCCTATATATTGAAAGGATTATCATGGAAAAGGAAGCAAGATTGAATGGAGAATTGGTGAAATAATTGTGTGAAGAACCATGCTTGGATAGAAGCTTGGAGACTCTTTTTGGTCCACCAAGTGGTATTGGATCTTCTTCATGCAAGTATAGAGCAAGTTTGTGTGTTGGAATCAAGGGTCACTGAAAGGAAGCTTGCGACATCAAGGCGATCCGGTTGTATCTTCTACTTTCAATTAATATAATACAGCGGCATGTCCCTTTCCCATAAAATTACTCTTATTTTATTGCATAATTCCTTGAACATATGCATAGGTTGACATTGAATATACTTGGCTATCTTAACTTTGGTTGGTTTGTGTTGTCTTGGACTTGATATCACAAGAGCACCGGAGCAAAGCGGGAGCAACAGAGACGTAAGGAAGCGATATAAAGGTATGCCACTCATTCATTCTTATTAGTAGATTCAATGACTACAACTTAGGGAAGGAGTTGTGTCCTATCATGTTTTGTTCTAGATCCAGCTGGATCTAGAGAGATATGTTAGTGTCTGCACCTATCGATTTATCCGATAACAGCCTCTGTTGTTGAAAGTGCAACAACCTTTTGCAGTTTCAAAATCCAACTTATTCGTGTTCCACCTATAGTAAAAACATACCATGTGGTGCTCCTCCTGTTGTCTTTATCACCTGCCATATCTGAATCAACATATCCCTGTAGAAAAGTGTATGAACCTCCAAAACATAATGCATGAGTAGTAGTACCTCTCAAATAC
>JZKD02S2211615.1:0-25263 GCA_000966675.3 Picea glauca
GAGTATTTCTTGGTTGTTAATGTTGAATTTTAAAAGAATGCTCAAGCACATGTAGTTTCTTTTCAATTTAGCATGAACTTGAACCATAAATAATGCAGCAATACAATATACAATAGTTGCAGTAACCAAGATCACAAGAAGAATAACCATGAACAAGACACAAGAAGTTATCCTGGAAAAACTCTTCTCAAACAAGGGAAAAACCCAACAATCCTTTGCTATAGAGTCAAGAGAAGATCACCCTTTCACCACAAACCCAGAGGGTGCTCTATGACCAAGAAAGCCAGTGCCTAAGAGAAGTGCGCACCAAATTTCAGATCTCCACAATGTGTGTTGTGAGAATGAGATATGATCCACAATGGGGATGTATCTCTCCTATAAATACATAACCTAAYTSATCAATAGATGTGTYTATTGGCACAATAGGGCCGACTTGTACAACTCAATAATATAATTAATCTTTTACACAATATTAATTATCTTTACATGGTGGGGCCGACTTGTACCCTTCACAATACAAAATTAGGGTTTCACAATAATCTTACTCTTGGACAATATAGCAAGGGATCTCCCACACATCCTCTAGTTCTCTGCCACTAGGGACAAGTCCACACGTGCTCAACCACAGGGACGTCGCTCTCAACAGATTAACTCAACTAAATCCATAGGAGTATGATCTGGAGAGCCATCTCAAGTCGACTCAACTAAGTCCATAGGAGTCCGACAAGAGACCATATCAAGTCATCTCAACTCAGTCTAGAGGAGCACGACAAGAGACCACACACGTCATCTCAACTCAGTCCAGAGGAGTATGACTCACCCATCACATTGTTAAGGTTTAAGCTATTATTAGGTTTCTTTTCAATTCACTAGATAACCATAACATAGATAGGATCACTGAGAAATACGCAATCACAAGAGACATATCATCATAGCAATTAAGCTGGCACATCATCACAACAATTAAGCTGCTACATCATCAGAGAAATTAAGCTGGCACATCATTACAGCAATTAAGCTGGCACATCATCAAAGCAATTAAGCTGGCACATCATCACAGCAATTAACTTGGCACATCATCATTTTGTGGTACTCTGACAGTCCCTAAGGAGCTGCCCAGGAATCATACGATTCCCTAGGATATAAAATCCTAATGGAGCTACCACGTGGTACTCTGACACACTGTCCTTACCGGACCTTCGGGATCTGCCCAAGAATCATAATATTCCCTAGGATTATAAAAATCCTAACGGAGCTACCACTACTGATCAGGATACCATAGTATCATCGGCACTACTCCCCCTTTCGAGGAAGGTCCTTTCGGACTATACCAAGCTTGTCTCGAAAGTATTTAAACTTTACACGAGACAGAGGCTTGGTCTGCAACCTGCTCATCTGAGCCAACATATTGGAGTTTTATAGCTCCTCTCTGCATTATATCATGGGTGAAGTGATACCGGATCTCCATGTGATTCGACTCATCATGGAACACATGGTTCTCCATCATTTTTATACAACTTGGTTATCACATAGAATCACAATGGCTTCCATCTCTAGATCAAATAGATCGGTCAACAACATCTGAAGCCATATGGCTTCACAACTGGTGGAACATGCAACAATGTATTCTGCTTCTGTCATGCTTGGAGCAATACTGAATTGATTCCTACTCTACCATGAGATCATGGCTGACCTCAGTCTGAAACAACATCCAAAAGTGCTCTTTCTATCATAAACACTTCCAGCTCAATCTGAATCGGTGTAACCACTCAGTCTGAAGTCAAGATCTCTAGTATAATAGAGACCAAAATTCAACGTATCGTTAAGGTATCTCATCATATTTTTTGCAGTAACAATGTGAACACGTCTGGGTTCTACTGGATACTAACTCAAGGCAAAACATTTATCTAGCCTGGTATTCGTCAGATACATCATTGAACCAGTAATTTGTCTGAACATAGTACCATCAACCAATTTTGACGAGGTATCTACCAGGAGCTTCAACTTAATTTCCATGGGTGTGTACATTGATTTGCATTTCAACATGTCAACCCTTTTCAATTTTAACTGCATACTTCCCTTGGTTAAGGAAGATCTTCTCTGTGCTCTGCCAAACTTCAAGAACTAAGAGATAATGCATTTAGGTCTTCCATCAAACTCTGTGGTGAGCTTCTTCTGCAATATGTGATGAGATTTTCTTCATCTTGTCAAGAATACATCATCTACATATAGTAGTAACATCACTGTCGCATCATTCATAACCTTGAGATAAAGGTTAGAATCAACTTTACTCTTGGTAAATCCCAAGCTCTTCAGGAAACTGTAAATTCTGCCATATCAAGCTCTAGGAGCTTGCTTCAATACGTACAGATCCTTCTTCAACTGGCAGACATGATTCTTTCTATCTTCAATCTTCAAATCATTTTTTCTCATTACATTGTACCAATATGGTACACTTGCTCAGTTGCAGCTCAATCTGTACAATCATGTGCTAGCTCTATGTGCTTTCTGCAAAGCACTATCTGTCTCACTGATTGAGAGTATGTCCTTTCCTCTTTTGGCAATTGTTCCTTCTGGAACTGGGACTCTACACCTGCACCTGCTCTAAAGCTGAGAATGGTTGCTCCATTCTCACTGTGATTGCTGAAATCTGGGAGTAATTCCTCTACTCCATCATGGCAACAACTTCATCTGAAATTGAGAGTGGCTCAATAACTGATATTGAAGATAGCTCTTCTTCTTTCATGGAGGTAACTCTATCTTTCATTGTAGTCATGTCTCCATGACCCAACTAATGTACTGCACCAACTGCCACTCAATTTTTAAATATGGGGATTGCTCTCCCTACATCTCATATTATATATGAATCATGGTTGTTCTTGTTGTCTTCGTAAATAATGGAACTATTTCTTCAATAAGTGTCTCGTCATAGTCTTCTCCCTCTTGCTGGGAGAATTCTTCGGACACACATCAGGCTTTGAACATATGCAACATGCTTGATCTGTATAGATCAATCTTCGAAGTCAATATTGACTTCTCTTCTAGTCTCAAGGAAGAATCCATATCCTAGTCTTTTTTATTAGGTTCCTTCTCTGTTACTAAGACAAGGGAATCTTCCCAGGAGATTTCATATCTCCTAGAAGTTTCTAAAGCTACGATCTAGTCTTCTCACGGCATCTGTCTCCCAGTCCTGTAAGTTGTCTCTTCATCTGATCCTTTATGAGATCAGGCTTACTCACGATTTCTTATGAGCCTACAAGGACTTTATTATCTCTTACAGGGTATACTTGGCGTTGAATACCAAGTCTAAATATGAAAGATAGAGTCAGGCTTCAAATGATATTTGCTTACGGTTCTAATGTTTAGTCATCTTTGGAGCCTTCTGCTCCTTTCAATCAATCTTCATATGAGATACTCTGAATCTCAAGATAGCTTCTTTTTCATCTTCTTTGGTACATGAGTGTATATGGTCATGTACACAGTCTGCTTCATGTCTCATATAATATGTTGCCTTATACAACCTTCATTATAGCTTCATTATAGCTTCCTCAGGGTTATCACCTATGACCTAAAACAAGGTGAACAAGCAAGAATAATACTCTTTTGATAATAGTAGATAAAACAATAGCACGAATAATCATCACAGTAGCTCCTTTAGAGCTATCACTTGTTACCTGTCTGAAGTAAAGATCGAAAGTAAGAAATACAATACGAAATGAGGTCAACACTCTTATAGTGTTGTGGTCAAACATTCCTCCATGGCAACATGAAACTAACACAAGATATTTCTCCTAGAGGAGATGTTAGTTTGTACCAGGAAAATGATTAAATTAAGCATTTATATCAATATGCTCACATGCTACCACGTATAGTACTTTTCAAAGACTAGTTATCAACTTGTCATGTGCAACTTTGAATCTTATCAACTTAATTAATCAAACTTGGAACCTGGAGCCTTGTCCTCAAGAATGAGTGTGTTGTTTTTCTTCAAAGTCTTCTTCACTCAAGATGACGAGTGTTTTCTTCAACCTATCTTCTTGTACTAAGACAATATGTTGGGTTGCATAATTCCTTTGAATGTGTTGGATCTTGAGATCCTTCTGGATCTATGGCAAGAGATCCCTTCTCCTGCAAATACCCTTTAAAGCTTAACAATTTAAACATATGTGAGTGCATACCTCTGATAGCATTTGCAGGTAGTGGCACCATCTGCTAGTAGCAACAATG
Source organism: Picea glauca (assembly GCA_000966675.3). Classification (NCBI taxonomy): domain Eukaryota; kingdom Viridiplantae; phylum Streptophyta; class Pinopsida; order Pinales; family Pinaceae; genus Picea; species Picea glauca. The sequence goes on from JZKD02S2211615.1 coordinate 4,228, forward strand.
ATCACCAACTCTTGAAAACTTCAAGGGTGACTGCAATTGATACTACGGTTGATACTTCAACTAGTACTGCAACTGCAATTGATACTACAACTGGTTCTGAGACTGCAACTTAGGGTTTTATGAGGTAACCCTAATTTTACTTCAATTTTTGAAGTTCTGATCCATGGGATAGATGCGTTGAGTTGAGGCAAGTAAGTTGGTGCAGTCAGATTTCTGAAAATCCAAATTTTACCTCCTCAAATTTGACCAACGGATTTCTGGATTGGTGCTTCTGGTTTTCTGGTACTTTTGGTTTTCTGGTACTTCTGGTACTTCTGGTTTTCTGGTACTTCTGCTACTTTGTGAAAACTAGGGTTTCACTTTCCGGGAGATCTAGACACTGAAAAGGTGCGCTGAAAGTGCCAAAGAATTCCTTGGGTTAGGGCGCACTTTTCTAGATGGTTTTGAGGCTGAAAAATCTTCTTCAATAAAAAGCCCTAATTTTCATGTACGACAATAGTGACATTTTTCTTCTTCTTGTGAAAGATGCTCTCTTCAGCTTAGCTCTGATACCATGTTAAGGTTTAATATATTATTAGGTTTCTTTTCAATTCACTAGATAAACATAGCATAGATAGGATCACTAAGAAATACACAATCACAAGAGACACATCATTTATCTTGGGAAACCCCCATGGGGGAGAAAACCCAGCAAAAAATTCCTTAATATAGATATCCAATACAATGATAAGAGATAACTCAAACAATACAGAAAGTCCTCTCCCAAGAATGTGTCTCTCTCTCTCTTCCTTCTTCTCCAACCGTAGCTCCAAACTTGCGCTCCGATGAACAAGTGAGTGAGTGAACAATTGAGGCGCTAGCCTCTCTTATTTATACAATCTGGTAGGTGTTGAACTGAGGTGTCTTTTCACTTGCAGGGCCGACTTCTCAATCTGGGTGGTTATAACCACTTTTAATATATTATGGGTGGTTATAACCATTTTAATATATTATGGGGCCGACTTCTCATTTAGCCTATTACAATTAGGATTTGACAAATCCGCAAAAGGGGATTTGGTCATTTACAATACGCGACATGATCAATCCACAAAATGGGATTGATCTAATGAATAATACAGCAATAATAAATAGAATACTCTTTGCAGTTACAATAATTCAGCAGATCTAACCCTCAAGGAGATGAGCAGATGACTGAGCAGGAGCAGGTTGTTGTGGGAGATGTGGTAGGTATGATGAGATCCTTCTTGAGGATGTCAAAGGTGTTGATCAACCACCAAGATCAAGATGAGGGTAGAGCATGTGTGCCTAATGAGGGCTCACGACGCACTCCCACTGGTAGTAGTAGTATACACAAAGAACTCAAGAAAGTGAAGTTTCTCGAATTTTGGGGTGCCACAGACAGCTTAGTCGTCAAGGCATGATTGGAGAACATGGCGATGTGCTTCGCACTTTGCGATTACACCTCCAGCATGAAAGTCCGCATGGCGGTCTTTCAACTGAAGGGAAGTGCTCTACTTTGGTGGAAGACACTCCTACCTCAACTAAACATAGTCGTTGAATACATGTCATGGGAGTTGTTCGAGGAACGATTCTGGGAGAGGTACTTGTCCGAGGAATTCATTGAGCGCCAGCTTAATGAGTTCAACGCCTTACGACAGAGTAGTCGTACGGTGCCAGAGTATGAGGCCAGGTTCATGGAGCTACTCAGATATGCTCAACATCTGAACACGGAGAAGTTAAAGGTCAACAAGTTTGTGTTCAGCCTTAACTTCAATATTTGTGCGAAGGTGAGGATATTGATGCCTCCAACGTTACATGATGCAGTTCAGAAGGCCCTCATTGCTGAGGAAGAGCTCAACAGTGGGGGTCAGGGCAGGACTCCTTCTAGACAGATTGGACAAACGACACCGGGAGCACAGCAGCATCAGGCACCAGCCAGATAGACTTTTGGGCATCAAGATACGCCCAAAGGACCTATGTTCTTGACATCGCGACAACAGACTCCTCAACACAGGACCGCACCATAGCAGTAGCAGCAGCAGCAATTTAGGCATGTTCAACATAACAAATTAGGATCATAGATTGCTAGGCCAACGGATTCTACTTCAGGGACCAGGAGCACTAGACCGAAGACCGGATGTTAGACATATGGAGAGCCACATTACCAGCGAGATTGTCTGATTGAGAAGGCCAGAGCAGTCGGAGCATTTGGATCCACTACAGTTTGAGATTTGGGCAAGGCCCACAGGATACATGCAACGGTGAACAACTGTCAGGCCGAGCACCAGTCCACTATGCTCTGGACACCAAGTACGATCGTTGATCAATTTTTTTGTATTTTGATAGATCTAGGTGTTATAGAGAGCTTTATTTATAGTGCAGCGCTTAAGAGAATTAAGGTAAAGACAATTGAGCAGGACGAGTTCAGATACGTAGAAATGGCATTGGGTGCCAAACAGAAAGTTGGAGGAAAGGTTATGGATTGTAGCATCAACTTGGGTGATTTTGTAATGAAGGCCAACCTATACGTCATGATCTTAGGTTCTTATGACATAGTGATTGGCATGGACTGGTTAGCATCGCATGATGCGATACTTAACTGCAAGACAAAGCAATTAAGCTTGACAGACAAAATGGGACAGAGTAGAGTGATTGTAGGAAGAAACCAGGGAGTTTCATTGAGGTTTATTTCTTCCCTACAATTACAAAAAGGCATGCACAAGAGATGCAAGTTATATACAATCTTAGCGCTAAACGAAAAGGGAGAGGCGAAAGGATTAGAAAACCTTCATGTAGTATCAGGGTTTGAAGACGTATTTCCATAAGACTTACCAGGTTTATCGCCCGAAAGAAAGTTGGAGTTTACAATAGACATGAAACCTGGAACTGAACCGATAGCGAGAACGCCATATCGGATGTCAACGCCTGAAATGCAGGAGTTGAAAATGCAATTGAAGGGATTGTTGGACTTGGGACTTACACATCCAAGTGTGTCGCCTTGGGGTGCGTCGGTTATTTTTGTGAGAAAGAAGGATGTATCGTGGAGGCTTTGTATTGACTATTGTCAATTGAACAAAGCGACGATCAAGAATCAATATATATTGCCAAGGATAGACGATTTGTTTGATCAACTTAAAGGAGCAACAATATTTTCGAAGATTGATTTGAGATCGGGATATCATCAATTACGGATTAAGGAGGAAGATATCTCTAAGACCACGTTTAAGACAAGATTCAGACACTATGAGTTTACAGTTTTACCGTTCGGTTTGATGAACGCCCAGGGTGTATTCATGAGTTTGATGAATGGGGTGTTCCGCGAATACTTGGATAAGTTTGTTCAAGTATTTATTGATGATATATTGATTTATTCTCGGACGAAAGAAGAGCATGACGAACACTTGAGATTGGTACTAAAGTGTCTAAGAGAAAACAAGTTGTACGAGAAGTTATTCAAATGTTCTTTTTACCAATCAAAGATTCATTATTTGGGACATATCATATCTGGAGAAGGTATCGATGTGGATCCAACGAAAGTAGAGGCTATTATGGAATGGCCAGCACCGACAAACGTACAAGAAGTACATAGCTTTATGGGTTTAGCAGGATATTACCGACGATTCGTCGAAAGTTTTTTGAAGATAGCAAATCCAATCATGGAATTGCAGAAGAAAAACAAGAAGTTTGTATGGACAGAGAAATGCGTAGAAGCATTTCAAAAGCTTAAAGAGTTGTTAACAACAACGTCGATACTAAAGGTCACCGACGTGGACAAAGAATTCTCGGTATGCATAGATGCATCCAAGGAAGGTTTAGGAGGAGTTTTGATGCAAGACGATCAAGTGATCCCTTACATTTCAAGGAAATTGAGAAGGCATGAGGAAAAATACGCAACGCACCACTTGGAGTTATTAGCAATTGTATATGCCTTGAGAGTATGGAAACATTATCTGATTGGACGAAAATTCAAATTAAAGACAGATCATTGTGGATTGTAGCATATATTTACTCAGAGTGACTTGAACGTGTGACAGAAGCATTGGTCAGAATTACTTAGCGAATACGACTTTGAGATTACTTACATTAAAGGAATAGTGAACATAGTAGCAGATGCGTTGAGTTGGAGACCACGCATATTCTCGGTAATACCTCTTAAGACAAATCTTCGAGAAAAGATTATAGCTTTACAGATTGACGATGTTTGGTACAAGGAAGTTAAGGATAATATTGGACAAGATACCATGATGGTACCGAAGTATGAAGGTTATTATGTTGACGACAGATTGTTGAGATATAAAAGTAGAATTTATGTACCGCCTAACAATGAATTAAGAAGTTTGATTTTCAGCAAAGCTCATCGAGCAATATACATGGCTCATTCAAGAGTCATGAAGATGAAGGCAGACCTAAAGCCTTTATTCTTTTGGAAAAGAATGAAAGCAAACATAGTTAGTTATGTGGCGAGATGTCTAGAATGTCAGCAAGTGAAGGCTGAACATAGACATCTAGAAGGATTGTTACAGCCACACGCTATTCCTAAATCGAAATGGGAGGTCATTTCAATGGATTTCATTATTGGATTTGCACTGATGACAAGGAGACACAATTTGATTTTTGTGGTAGTTGACACTATGACAAAGAGTGCACACTTTATTCCAGTGTGTACGACGTATCAGGCACTAGATATAGCTAGAGTTTTTGTTAGCGAGATTGTGATGTTACATGGAGTACCAAGAAAGATCATATCTGATCGTGGATTGGTGTTTATAGGACGGTTTTGGATCATTTTCCAAGAAGCCCTGGAAATGAAACTGAATTTGAGTACAGTGTATCACCCAGAGACTAACAGACAAACAGAAAGAACAAACCAGATTTTGGAGGATATGTTGCGTATGTATGTAATGGATCAAAAGAAACATTAGGAAGACTTCTTGCCACTGGCAGAGTTTGCATACAACAACAATTACCAGAGTATGATTAAGATGGCACTGTTTGTGTTTCTTTACCGATGACCATGTCGGATGCCGTGGAGTTGGGATCGAATAGAGGATAGGGTCTTGGTGGGACCGGAAGTGATCTAAGGAATGGAAGAACAGATGAAATCGATAAGACAAAGGATTAAAGAAGTGCAAGATCATTAGAAGAGTTATGTGGATGAGCATCACGTTGACCGCAGTTATGAGGTTGGCGACAGAGTTTTTTTATGGGTAAAACCACATAAAAGTTTGATCAAGTTTGAAAAGGGTGTTCAAATATCTCCTAGGTTTGTGGAACCTTTAGGACCCGTGGATAAAATCTCTCCTAGGTTTGTGGGACCTTTAGGATCCTAGGTAATACCTCTTAAGACGAATCTGCGAGAAATATTCTAGCTCTATAGATTGACGATGATTGGTACAAGGAAGTTAAGGCTAATACCGGACAAGATACCATGATGGTACCGAAGTTTGAAGGTTATTCATTGGACAGCAACGGATTGTTGAGAAATAACGGCATAATTTATGAATCGCCTAACGACGAATTAAGAAGTTTGATCCGAAGCGAAGCTCATCGAGCAGTTTACATGGCTCATCCGAGAGTCACGAAGATGAAGGCAAACCATAAGCCTTTATTCTTCTGGAAAGGAATGAAAGCGGGCATAGTTAGTTACATGGCGAGTTGTCTAGAATATCAGCAAGTGAAGGTTGAGCATAGACATCTAGTAGGATTTTGACAGCCACACGTTATTGCTTAATCGAAATGGGAAGTCATTTCGATGGATTTTATCGTTGGATTGTCATTGACGGCGAGGAGACACGATTCGATTTTTGTGGTATTCGACACTCTGACGAAAACTTTATTCCAGTGCGTACGATGTATCAGGCGCCAGACATACCTAACGTATTTGTCAGCTAGATTGTGAGGTTACATGGTGTACCAAGAAGGACCATATCCAATCAAGAATCGATGTTTACAACACAGTTTTGGACCAGTTTCCAAGAGGCCTTCAGAATGAATATTTTCCAGGTCCTATCAAGCTGCCAACTAGGTATGTCTTTGACCTCAAGTTGGCTCTAAGTTTCAACTGTCTAGCAATGGTTTGTTGTTGTTTTAGGACAGCAAATTGTTCAGTAACTTCTTCGTTGATTTGTTATGGTTACATAGGCCAAATGGGTGCTCTAGCATGTAGTTTTGTCACCAAAGGTTAGCACATGCATACCATAAGCTATATAACACACCTAGAGATCTATTAGTGCTCAAATAATGTTGTTCTAAACTCTAACATACATGAAATGAACACAAGTATTTTTTGTCAACATGACCCTGGATAAAAACCCCTCGGGGAAAACCAGTTTGAGATGAATGCATATATATAGTGTGCTTCAAGCATGTAATACAAGAAGGAAGATAAATACAAAGGAACTTGATACTATGCAAGCTCAACACAAGCTCCGCAATGGTTCCTTAGGATGTGTGCCCCTAGAAGAGTGTGCCCCCTCCTTCCTTGAATCTATCTGAAGACCCTTACGCCCTTATTATGTTTCTTTGTTGATTGAAAAACCCTTGCATGAAAACTGCCATTTGCTTGCCCTCTCAACAACCCATAAATCAAAAACAAGAAAGCTCCACACAAAATGCTACCAGGTAGACATGCACCCCCCTCCTCAAGTGTGCCCTCCTCCTAGCAAACACACTCACCACAAATAACTGAGACTCAAACCTGTCTTGCGCCCTCCATGAACATGTGCACCCTAGATTGTTGAGCTCTCCTCTGAATTTTCACCTCTCTACTCCTCACCAAAATCTCAAGGTGAACAATTGAGCTCCAATTTGCCCTATGCGCCCTCCTTAAGGATGCATGAAGAAACCTAATAAATGGGTGGATGAGATCATCTCATCTCATCCCAAGTCAATGATTGAGATCATCTCAAGGAAATGTCAACTCAAAACCCACTTTACTTAAGTTTCCATAGTTTCACTTTATGTTCCTTAATTCACCCACAAAGTGAATTAATTGTCATTTTAGGCTTAAATGACCAAATTTCACTTTTGACTTAAATCTCCCAAGTCAAAGTGAAATTAAACATAAAATACATGGTACAAGGTACAAAGTACTTCCCACATGTGTTTAGAAGCTCACAAACACAAGGGGACCACTTTCCAAGGTACCCAAATCTCAACAGGGAACCCAGTTGAATTTTAGCACAGCATATCACCCAGAGATAGATGGACAAACTGAAAGGATGAATCAAATTCTAGAGGATATGTTGCGTATGTACGTGATGGATCAACAAAAGCGTTGGGAAGACCTCTTGTCATTGGTGGAGTTTGCATACAATAGCAGCTACCAGAGTACGATTAAGATGACATTGTTTGAGTTTCTTTATGGACGACCATGTCAGCCGCCTCTGAGTTGGGACAGACTAGAGGATAGGATACTAGTAGGACCAGAAGTGATCCAAGAGATGGAAGAACAAACGCAATCAATAAGACAGAGGATTAAGGAAGCACAAGATTGATAGAAGAGTTATGTTGATGCACATCGCATTGACCACAGCTATGAGGTTGGCGACAGAGTTTTCTTGTGCGTAAAACCGCATAAGAGTTCGATCAAGTTTGGAAATGGTACTAAACTCTCTCCTAGGTTTGTGGGACCTTTCGAGGTAGTGGAAAAGAAAGGACCTGTGGCTTATCGACGAGCCTTTCCTAATTCTTTGAGGCGCATGCATGATGTTTTTTCATGTATTTGTTTTATGACATTATATTAGTGATCTGTCACATGTTATTAACATCAGTTCTTTGTAGGTGTCGAACGAGGGTGCTCTCATGGTGGAGTCAATCCGCATTCTGGACCATCACACTTGACAGCTACGACATCGAATAGTCGATCAGGTCAAGGTCCAGTCGGGCAATTACAGTCCACACTCGACTACATGGGAGGATGCATATGAGATTTGTCAACAATTTCCCTATTTGTTTGATAGATTTGATATGTACAACTATGTCAAATACATTTATTTACATGCATTTATATACTATAAAAACTTCGAGACGAAGTTTAAAACAAAAGGGGGTGTATGTAACATCTCATACTCATGAGCACACTTATTGACTTATTCTTTGAGGATACTTGTGTGCAAGTGATCCATCTATAGCACATTATGATTTCATTTCGATTAGGAGTTATATATGATATTGATGATGTATTGTAATTCATGGTTACTTTCAGATGTACATGTATTGACAGATATTATTGACGAGTTCTCCTGAGTGTGTAGGACATGTGACAGGTTATGGATGTTGATGGCATCAATCGACTTCCTTGGACTCTCGATTGAGTCAAGGAGTGGATTGCATTTTGTTTGAGTATTTCATTTTACGCACTTGTGATATATGATTGATTATAGTATGATTTATGTAAATGGATTATTGACATTGTTTTTGTCAGTGGATGTAGGCTTGACAATGCTTGCTAATCCAACTCACATAAAGAGTAAAGGGGCCATGCATAGAAACCAAACATTGAGGGAGAGGTGTAGCAACGTCCTTGTCACAGCCTACTAGCACTCCCACCATGACCTGAACTATAGGTTAACGAATACCTAGTTCGAGAGGTCCACGATGTCGTGAGGGCGGAATGAGATAGGCGCTCACGAAGAATTCTTTGGGGCGCGCAATAAGGCAGAATCCTTCTTCCTTTGAAGCCCTTAGTCTCTCAGAAGGTCGACCGAGTGGAGTGTTGACTCCAAGAATCGGACAAACTTCAAAAACCAGTCAAAGTCGATTGGCACCCTTAGAGCATGGAGGTGTGTCTTGAAGGGCACATCACGTAATTAAAACATGAATCAATAAATCTAGGTGGCATAGAAAACATTGAAATGTTTAGACCTTATTAGAATAAAATAATTATTTAGTTAGCAAATTATAAACTTAGAAGTCTAACAAGAGTCTAAGCCTAAGTCTAAGACTAATTCTAAGTCTAAGTTTAATTGAGGGACTCGTTAAAAATATTGAATAAGTCAAAATATTTTAGATAAAATCAATCTCTAGGAAGAAGGGAATAAAAATTTAAAGGTTGGATAAAATGCACATGTGTGCATGAAATTAATAAAAATGATTTTTAAAATAGAAAAAAATAAAACATGAAAGGTACACATAGAATAGCATCTTGAGTCAAACTACCACTAAGTCTAACTAGAAGAAAACTCTTAATCCAACTCTAACTAAGATCTAGTTAGGAGACACTCATTAAATGAGAATTTGGGGAACAAATGGACAACTAAGAGCGAAAATAGGAGCACATTGGGGAATGTGAGGGAAATTGGGTTTTTAAATAAAATAAAAATGGTAATTACTTGTGCAACTTGGAGAGAGTGTGACAAATGTGTGGGTGAATAATCATAAATAATTTAATTTAAAAAGTTAATTATTTGTGCATGAGGACATGTGTCAGTGGGGGAATTTCTATAAAACAAACGATGTAGAAGGAAAAGGGACTCACTTCTTGATAGTATTGTTATGCTTCTGAAATTTGGATTGATTGTGTTTTACTTGTGAGAGTTGGGATACCAGGCTTGTGAAGAGAGTGGAAGCTCTTCCTTGCGAGGCAAGCTTGGAGCTATTGTTTTCCAGTTTCTTATGTGTGGACCCTATGCAGCTCAAGGGGATAAGGGGGAAGAATAGTACCTCTAGCGTTGGTTGGGAGGTACCAGTGTAGTCCTTGGTTTAGCAAGACAAAGGAGGGACATTGCGCAAGTTCAATTGAGGATCATTTGCACAACTTCAGCCTTCGGTCACGGTATTTGGAAATTGCATTTTGTGTAATATGTAAAATTAATGTTAAACACATTGTAGTGATCATGAGTATCAATGTACTGCAATGTTGTTTCCATTAAATTATATTCACTCCTTATGCTAGCAAAGTAAGGATTTTGTATTCGACTGATAAACTTTACTGATAAATGGTATGTATATTAATTGTGAAATTTTTTGTTTAGTACATGAATTAAATATCTAGATTGGAATGAATTATACTTCGTTGGTCAATATGAATAATTTTCCTACCAGATGATTACCTAAAGGAATGTCATCGAAAAGATTGTTTATAGTTACAAATTATTTGTGCGTTGGTGGTGTAATAGCGAATTAAAATTAAGTTTTATTTACTCTCTGAATCATGGTTGATTGTGCTCAGGAATTTCATTTAAAGAGAGGTATTTATGTGTTAACCAATGATGCTCGAGTCTCTTGTAACGCGGTCATCAATATAGAATCTGGTACTTTTCTTGGGTTCAAGATATGGGCTCAACTTTTAATCCCTTGTGTTCGATGATTGTAGTTTCCTATTTTAGAGAGGCCTCACCTAAGTTAGCCCCAATTATTATTGCAACGTCGTCCTTGTCTTTTTCTTTATTGAATTCCTTCGACTTGTCGCCTTCTTTATGAAGTTCTGGATCTAGCATATGGATTCTCTTCAGGAGAATACCGATCATGCCCATGCAGGTTTTCCTGTAGAAGTTTTTTTTTCTTTACCTCTAATATCTCACTATTGTTTTATTATTTTTTGTCAGACAATGTTGGCCAGTCATGGAACGCACTGACCTTGGACTTCAAATTACGACTAAAAAAAAAGTGCCCACTTGTATGCCAAACCTTTTAGATACAAATCTGTGTAAATGGTGTTGTAGAGGTCCTCACATCCATTGTGGTAAATTTTGTTCTTGGGTTTCATGATCTCTCTACACAAAACCTTGAATGAGTATATCTCTACTCCATCTACTCGTTACCAATTGACACAAGTTCTGAAACATGGAACCCGTAAATCATTGTCGTCTTAGTAATGGCGATTTTTCGTAACATGTTGTTCATGTTAACTCGATACTGACATCATGGGTGATTATCAAATCCCCGATCTGGTAAATCCAGTAGATATCAGTGAAATTTTAACACTTTTAGACAAGCAAAAAGTTCTCGCCTTAGAAATTTTTGACCACCAATTTATGTAGCTTACAACGATTTGTTTTTATTTTATCCAATACTAAACTTGTTATCGTTTGTGATATTGTTTAAGAAAACGATAGTACCGAGGCAAGTTGATCAGACTATTAACTTTGCGCAACGATCAATTATGGTCTTGATTACACCTTTAATTACCAATAGTTATTCCTTAGTTTTTAATTATGGTCAAACTTTGTAAGCCGCCAAGTTTGCTATTTTAGAATTTAAATTTTAGTTGGGTTAAATTGTTAGGTAAAACAGATTTAACTAAATGATGATATCGTTGAGTAGGAAGCGATGATAGTTAGGAGGTTTTTTTTTATTTAGTAGATTCCTTGGAAGAATAACATCAAATGATGTCTTATTAATATAACAGTGTATGAGTATAATACTTAAATTTTGGAATACATTCTTAATATGGTTAGTCCTTCGTTTTAATTATTGTAGATGTAATTGGTGTAAAATGCCATTTGACCTTCTTTCAATGTTAATAAATTGAGATACGGTAACGATAGATTTAAAAAAATATATATCCTATAGTTATTAATTCTTATAACAAGTAAATTAAGGAAACATAATACCTAGGTGTAAATTACTTGAGTATAGTGAAATAACATGAGAATTATTAAGGATTCATGTTGTATTAAACTAATGCAATATTTGATTAATTGATCAAGAATAGAGTATATAACTTAAATGGGTGTAACTATTATTGTTTGTAGGAAATAAATTCTTGGAATAGTGTGACACTAGGAAGCTTTCTAGATTTAATAATCTTGGTAAGGTGTAAATTTAATGATTAATTACATTAATGAAAACTTAGATAGAATATTGTTGGCTTCAGACTATAAGTAGTTCTTGTTAAATTTATTTAATTACACCAATATAATTTTAATTTAGTTGATCTTCATGAAAATTGATCTTAAAGTAAATGTGTGTGTGTATAATTTACATAAGTTTAAAAGAAAAAGTTTACTTTGTGTTACCACTTAGTCCTTTATTGACCATCGTGGTCTGTTAATTAAGAGGGTTGTTTCAATTATGTCATCATCCCTACAAGATGCCAACCAATAGAATTAATCAATTTTTTTATTTTCCAACTAGAAGTACATACTCAAAGTCTTAGAATTAAGCCCAATATTATCATAATGAATTTAACAATAGGAAGAAATGTAGATGAGTGATAAATCATTTCTAATTCCCTGGGTTAATTGGCTTTGGGAGAGACTTGGAACCCCGACAAAGGCCTATCTCATTCCCTTCCCTCACAAATTGGTGAAGGATTTAGAATCTTTAACAACAACAAACAAGGGAATGACTTATCTCTACTTCCTAAAATTCATGAGCAGGTCTTTATAAAGAGCAACATGGCAAAGTCTTTGTGATAATGTTGAAACACATGAATCTTCATGCAAAAGATTTTAAGGTTGGAGTGTTTTACATTCTTTTTATGGTCCCTGTATATTTAACTTAATGTGATAAGAATAAATAAATGATCAATAAGCACCATCTATCTAGAGAAATATATTTTTATCAAGTTTTTATCAAGTTTAGCGCACTCATTACGAGATTGGTCGATGTCATAATGATCACCACCATAGAATGATGGTTCATAACATTTACAAAAAGCTAAAGGAAATTGAACAATCCTTCTTTGGTGGTGACATCATAGTCATGTCACCACCAAAAAATGATGGTTCAATACATTCCCTGAGGAAGGGTCGGTCAACACTTACTCCAACATAGAATTCTTATCGAAGGGAAGCCTAGGAAAGGGTCGATTGACCAATCCTTCAGCATACTTTTCCCATCAAGGGGGAGCACGAGGAAGGGGTAGGTCAACCCTTCCTCAACATTAGTATTCTTAACAAAGAGGGGCCTAAACAAGGGTTGACCAACACTTCCTCAAGCATATTATTCCTATTGAGGGGGAGATCAAGGAAGGTTTGGCCAACCCTTCTGTTGTGACCGCAACAACCCCCCTTTACTTTTGTTTTTACAAGCGAAAGGAAAGGGGCCCTCTACTAAAATTTGAATTGTACTGCCTAATCCTCTACTGCTTGAACCTAATGTTAATTCTTTGTCTACCTTGAGGGAGTTGGGGGTTTGATCTTGGTTGATGATTGTCTTTGAGGAGGTTTGTTTTTTAGGATTTTTTGAATGGGTAACTTAAAGAATGAACACATATGCATTATGATCCTCTTGCTTGCATGTTGTGCATTATGCCTTCATCTTTATGCTCTCGTATGTTGATCATACTCATCAGTTTTGAACTCTTAGCTTGAATCGCAAGAACAGTAATCTTTCCTTTGAGTTTGAGACTTGGTACATGCAATTTTTAGGACACTTATCTATAGCATCTATGATCATGGATGATTATCTTTGAACAAACCCAACACTCATTCATAAGTTTGTTACAGGAAAAGGCATAGAATGTAATGTTTATGATATACTGGAAAATATATTCTTCCTTGCATAATTGATCTCATTTTTTTTGTGGTTGCAGGAGCAGATTCGCAGAGCCACTTCATTTACATAATCGCTCCAGTCTTGAAATGCATGTGGGGAATCCCTTGATCTTCCTCCTCTTGCCTACATTTCTCTCTATGTGGATCTTGTCTATCAGTTGAAGCCAATAGTCATCATTATGAACTAAGACTTGTCTTTCCCAAACCTCAATCAAATTTGTTTTTTACCACCATTGCATTAATGAGGTCGAAACTTTGATCCTTACCGAGCTCTCCCTCATCAAGAGGTAGATTCACCTTTGATTATTATTGCCCCGAGGTCCAAAGCTCGCAAGGCTATCGGATCCACCTTTCTTAGAGTTCTATACAGCAAGCTCATTGGATTTACTTTATCGAGAATTCTCGTTCGAAGTGTTGAGTGTGCATTGTCTTAACACTAGTCCGAAGCTCGAAGGTTGAAAGCCTATAGGGCTCCCCTCATCGAGTTTGTCTCATAGGTTGAACAAGTCAAGTCCCTTGTGATAGTCCTGAGGTCCAGAAGGCGTGAGCTTCTTCGGATTGATCTCTATCGAGTTCTTCTTTCAACCTCCCCTCTCTCTGAAAACCCAGGCCCAAAGACATATCGAGCTTCTTGGATATGGAACCTTGTCGTATCATCACGCAACGTTCACTCGCCACTTGTCATAACCATTTACATGCATTGTAGATTGACGTGGGAACCTATTCCATGATCTTATCATATTTCCTCTCCTTGCACTCGTATCAGGTCTGCCCTCCAAGATTTTCAACTTGACTGAATTGACATGTATCGTGTGCCCAGCTAACATCGATCTCCTTTTATCATATGAATCGTTATTTGTGATGATAATGTGTCGCATGACATGTCGAATTTTTACACCCTAGTCGTTTTCCATCTGTCGTATCTAAATTTGAGCATCCATGATATGCATATGGCATACCTACCTGACTCAACACCCGGTACTCAAAATCTACATGGTATACATTGCTCCTATTTTTGGTCCCTAGGTACAAAACCATGACTGGTGTGGAATCGTAACTCGTGTGTAACTTGGCCTCATTTTCCTAACTTTTGTATATAATTTGTATAGTTTTATTTTATTTCTAATTTTATTTATTTCTTTCTTTATTTGTTTTTTATGTATTTATTTATTTCCATTTGTAATTTGTTCATGGTTTTGCAAAACCACATGTTTTTTATTGCACATAGTTTTTGCAAATTGCCCATGGTTTTTATTGTCCATGGCTTTCCCCAAAATTACTCTTTGTATTTATTTTTACATGGGAAAAATCAAGTTTACTTTAGAAGCAATTTTACATGGATAAAATTTGTTTTTCATAAGTAAAATTAGTTTTACATGGGTAAACTATTTTTACATGGTGCTTTGGATTAAAACCCTAATGTATAGTTTTTATATGTACATTCTTATTTTTTTTCCATATCTATGTAAAGAAACAATTTGTCTTTTTGATATATATATATATATATATATATATATATATATATATATATATATATATATATATATATTCCTCGAAAAAATTCATAATTTCATTATATTATAACAAAATTACATACACAGATATATACAAGCCATTAGTAATAGCCTTGTATATATTATCCAACAAATTGTAGTTCTAAAGTAATGATGCATGCACTAGACATCATTACATCTAGTATATCCTTTACAAATGTCCCATATTCAGTTCCAAAACTAAATAAAGTTGCGGACATTGCCCCCAAAATAGTGGGTGTATCCCACCAACATACAATATTGTATCATAAAACATTACATACAACCCAATATTTAAAGAGAAAGTTTTTCCTTCACAAAATAAGATGCCAAGGTGATCAAATATCTTGAATATCATGAAAAGGTCTATGATAGAAGCCACGAATTCTCGTTGATTATTGTTCTTCAATATACCATTGTCCATATGCTAGTTGCATGGCTTCTTTGGAAAGCTTGTCCGTCAATTGGTTCCGCTCCCTGTAAATTGGGAAAATGAAATGGAATCAAATAAACTTTTAATACAAAATACATCCTCTAATATCGGAACAAGTCGAGAAACATGGCATCCGTGGACATTGTTTTCCCAGTTGATGATTATTAAGGAATCACCAAAAACTTGTAATGTCCGACAGCCCTGCTCCACTACAAATAATAATAATAGTAATAAATTCATTAATTATGAGTAGTTATTTGTGCCTGCCCCCAAGCCCGCTTTGAGTGTGTAGTAATGTGAATTTGTGATGTAGAGGCATCCACCCTTGCCACACAAAAGTTGACATGTTGTCTTTGCTCCATCAAAATATCCCCACGGTTTGTTGTTTTCATAGATCTCTTCCCTAATAGATCGTGGTTGTGCTAAATCCCCCCCACCCTGGTTGTATAAGGAATCCATGATCCCAATACTGTTGACAACGACTATGTCGGTCGATAAGAACTCATCATGGAAGATAGCTTTGTTCTTAGCAATCCATATCCCCCAGACCAGTATTAATGGGAAGGTTGTTTTCACACCATTGCCCCGCTCACACATCCACAACTGCAAATTCGTTTCAAAAGTGTTTCCCTGCCAGCACCTGAGAGTGGGTTTCAAATTCCTGGCAAATGCCCAAACATCCTTGACAAAGGAACATTGTAAGAAAAGATGTTCCACAGTTTCAAATTGTGATTTGCATAGAGTGCATCGTCTCGGGCCATAGAAGTGTCATTTTTGTAAATTATCCCAAGTAGGTAATTTATTTGCTAGAATCGACCAGACCAGAAGCTTCCCTTTCGTCGGACAATGTTGTTTCCAGAGCTTCTTCCACCACCAAAGTGTTTCTCTATGTTGAAAGTCCACACTAAATTTAATGTAGCCCGCACGAGGGGTATATTTGCCATCCCAAAGTAATTCATCTTCTTTATCAACCAGTGGAATAGAGGCATCCCTTAGAGACTATAAATATCTGTCCCAGTGGATGAGGTCCTCCTCAAGGAGTCCTAGCCTGCGCCCCGACAACCAACCTTGATGCCAAATTGTATTTTGTGTGGGGTCCCCCACTTGAGCTAGATTGTAGAAACCACCCATTTCCAATTTAATCTGAGTCCCTACAAGTAATAGATGACCCAGCTTGTTACAAGCCCACGGATCCATACCAAGAGGAACCAACCTACCAGAATCAACCCTCCAGACCAGGCTATTCCCAATTAGATCAAAAGCCTTAATCACAGCTTTCTAGATAATAGAAATACCCGACAAAGTTTTGTTTGCATCTTGTATCCAATCTAGAGTAGTGAGAGATGCAATGTATTTCTAATATACTACTCTAGTCCAGAGGCTGGTAGCTTTTATCAAATGCCAAGAGCATTTCACTGCAAGTGCTTTTGAAAATAAAAAGATGTTCTTCAATCCCCAGTCCCCTAATGCCTTCGGAACTACAATCCGATGCCACCTAACCCAAGGCAAAACCTTTTTATCCTTGTTTCCCTGCCACAAATAAGAAAAACACAGCCTCCTAACCTTTTTCCAAAATACCTTTTAGAATCCAAGATAAAGACATCTAGTAAATTGGGATAGCCTCTAGCACTGACTTTATTAGAACTAATCGGCCAGCCCAGGACAAACATCGATGGCTCCAAACCTTTAATCTTTTTTCTAATTTTGCAATGAGCCACAACCAGTCCGTCTTCCGATAGTCATTTGGTTTTAACTGAAAACTAAGAAATTTCAATCCCACATCCAGTTCAAAAAACTGAAAGGGAAGCTTAGAAGTGATGAATGGTGACTCCCCCCCATCCAAAGATGCAATGGTAATACTGGATTTATGTTCATTGATTAACATACCAGTCACTTGTTTAAAAAGTGTTAATCCATCACAAAGTTTTTCAGTGTCCCTTCTAGATCCATCACAAAAGATTAAGATATCATCAACAAAGAGTAAATGTGAGATGTAAACCTGGAGATATGTTTATTCCTCTAAAGGTACATGTATACTTTGCCTCGTTCAAAAAACGACTCAGACTTTCAACTACCAAAAGAAATAGGAGTGGAGACAAGGGGCACCCCTGTCTAACTCCCATGTCCACTTTGAAGATTGAGGAGGTTGAACCATTAATCAGAATGGAGAAAGACACGGCTGTAAGGCAGCCCATAACCCAATTTGTGAAAGCCACCCCAAACCCAAGGTGAATCAGCATCATCCGAATATAAAGCCAATTTACTCTATCATAAGCTTTTGATAGATCAATTTTGACAACCGCCCCTTTGAGTTTTCTTTTTTTCATACTACGTAAGGCTTCCTATGCAACCCCAATAGCCTCATGATTCTATCTGCCCGCTAGGAAACCAAACTATTCACTTGAAATATTTCTAGAAAGAATATATTTTAGTCTTATGCTAATAACTTTAGAGATGATCTTATAAAGACAGTGGCATAAGGAAATAGGTCGAAAATCATCAAAGGAGGAAGGGTTATCATTCTTGGGAATTAAATCTATGAAAGTAGAATTTAATGGTTCATTAATATGACCATTTTTCCTTGATTCTTCAACCACTTTTATAATATTACTACCCAGCAAGTCATAAAAACCCATATAAAATTCAATCGGCCAACCATCAGGACCTGGACTTTTACCCTTTTGAAAAGAATGCAAGACTTCCAATAATTCCTTTTCTTAGACCTCCATCAAGGACAAACTCTCTTCCTCCTCAAAAAAACGAGGGAATAACCTGGTGACTTTAACAATTTCAGTAATGGAGGTCCCCTCATGTGCCTTGAAAAGGTCTCTAAAATGTGCAATGCCCAGTGAAGACAGACCTTCAAAAGAATTGACAATTCGACCATCACCCTGATGTAGGCCCCAAATAGTATTTGTCATTTTCCTACCTTTGGCATAAGAATGAAAGAATTTTGTATTCTCATCCCCGCGGGTAAGCCAAATAGCACGACTTTTTAGTCTCCACAAGGCTTCCTTTTCTGCCAGTAGAGCCCTCCGCCTAAAATTTAATCTAACCATCTCCTCTTTGCCCTCACTGGTACAAAACCCTAGACCATTGTCATCCTTCCAATCCAACAGAGTTTGTTCAATGAGTTTTAACTCATGCTCCTCTTTTAATTTTTTCTCATGTGCCCAAGAGATGGATGCCTGCTTGATTCTTTTCAAATTTTCTAAAAAAAGTACAGTTGTATGAGTATGAGCATTTGACCCCATGGGGATCCACATCGTACATACCAATGCTTGATATTTTGGATCCTTTAACCACCCCTCAAAAAAATTAAAACGATTGGGAGCACGTCGGACCCTACCACGCATCTCCAAAACAATCGGATTGTGGTACGATTCACTGCTACTGGCAACCCCTTGTCGAACAAGCGTCATGAAATCTACAAGATCTTCCGCCGATAAGAAATGATCCAGTCGTTTAGCAACTTGATCATCTCCAGTCCTCCTATTCCTCAAAGTCGGCTTAAGTTTTATTGGTTCAATATCCAGTGGCCCATGTTGATCTAGAAAATGAATAAAGTAATTGGTCAAGGGATCCGGGTTTGTTCGAGGACCCCATACCTTTGTCACTCCCAAGGAGAAGTTAAAATCACCACCAATAACAACCTCCTTAGCAGAAAACCAAGAGCATTTGGCTAGGGATTCCCAATAACAATGTCTATCAAAGTAGGGACCATAAATATTTACCAGAGTCAAAGAACATCCCAATTCAGCTGAGAAAACATTGAGACCGATCCCCAATTCAAAACCCCAAACCCGTTCATAGTTGCACTTATTATGTAACCACCCTGTAGCCAATCCCCCAAAGCATCCATTTGCATCCATCGCCACAAAGGACCATCCTGGCAGCGAAGATTCTAATGTCGCTACCACCGATTCACTAATCCCCAGAGTTTCTTGTAGAAAAATAACCTCTGGAGAAACAACTTCTACTAATCTTTTTAAAGACGATATTTTTACAGGGTTCGCCAGCCCTCGACAATTGAAGGATAGGATTTTCATAGGGAAACCACCCCATGGGATTGCTTTTCTCTAAGCGCCCATTCAATGGAAGATTGTCTACCCGAGGCCAAGTCAATCCTAGCATGATCTTGAGCCAAGAGTAGATGGGACTTCCTTCCCCGACCTCGGACTGATAATGGAGCACGTGGTAAAGTTCCCAAACCAGGACCCACAAGCTCCTCATCTCCACCCATACAAAATTCCTCAATTAAAATGGACATGTTACGTAAAGAATAATGAACCCTACTCCCATCAGATAAAGAATTTCCAGAGGACGACTGGAGCAAAGGTGGCGAGAGGTCCCAGTCAAGTCCAGTGGGGTAGTAAAAAGGGAGGGCGCAAACTCCACAACAGTGGCAAATCCAACAGAAGAAAAACATGAAGTACCCACAGCCTCTTCGGTAATCAAAGGGGAAGAAACCTTTAAATCACAACTGAACCTCGACTCCTTCAACCCCACAGAAGTAACTACCGGAGTGATAAGAGGAGGGTAATACTCCCCGACAATAGGAACCTTACAAAAAACCGCAGCAATGCACGGCAAAGGGGGGCTAGTGGAGAACCCCAAAGTTGAGATAGCAACATCCCCCAAACCTCCCGACAAAAGTAAAATATCATAATTTAAATTATAGACAGTCGAAATATTGGTAGGCAGCAACTTACCCGACAACAATAGAGACCTTGGACATGCCTTTTTTGTTGCCTTTTGTACCTGTGTTAAATTTGGGTCCTTACATAGCAGGCCATTACCAGTAGTAGCAGAGGGATGCCACCCCCTACCTAATCCCGAACCAAGATCCTTTGTTGCCTCCACAGAGAAATCCCCCAAAACCTCAGTTGCCAAGTCTGATCGCCTCGGCGTAGCATGTAGATGTTCTCATGTAGGGCCCCGAAACTTCCCCTTGAGAGGCATTTTACACTCTGCAACTTCGTGCCCATAGATATGGCATCTATGACACCTGAAGGGAATGACTTCATAGTCCAAAGATTGGATAAAGGATCCAGACGTCGTCTCAATAGTCAATTCCTTTAGTAACCCTGGTCGGAGATCCAGCCTCACCAAGATCCTAGCCACTGACATCAAACCAGTCTCCTCAAAATACATATCCACTTCAATATAGATGCCCAATTTGTTTCCAATGGCCGCAAAACGAACAGGATTCCAATACTGCATAGGTAGTGCTGACAAACGTACCCAGATGGGTACCACATCCACCCACTCTCGTTTTGCATCAAAATTTGGAGTCCACCTTTTAAGAACAAGAGGCATCCCAGCCATGCTCCAATTTTTTTACAATACCCAGGACACATCTTATGTGGCAGAGAAAAGGAATGCAAACCAACCCTTAGCCAGAAGCCTAATACTTGGAGGTCGTGTGATATTATCCCCCCAGGTATTAGCCACCCAAGTCCTCAGATAATCAACCCCTAAATGTTTCCCTCGCGCCTTGCCCACCACCGCCATCTCAGAGAATTCCACCACACGATCCATATCAATGTCTTCACCAAACACAAGGCTTTCTAAATCAACCTGGTCCCGGGCACCCTGTGTACCTTTATGTGAAGTATTATCCCCCCCC
>JZKD02S2211615.1:25307-44782 GCA_000966675.3 Picea glauca
TATTTTGTCCCACGGTAGCCCTCGCCCTAGAAAATTCTTGAGAACAGATTTTGTGCAGAGATGATTCAAGAACCACAACAGCCCTATCTCCCAACCCGACTCCCTGAAAATACTCCCCCACCGTCACCACAACCTCCAGAAAAGTTCCCTCGTCAATGAGAACCTCCGACAAAGAGAAAGAGACATTTGAGACCGACCCCAGGAAACCTTTCTATTGTAATCCCTAGTTGTCCCCATCGAAGAGAGCCCCAGGCTCGAGACCACTACACCCTAAACCACCCTCAGCCAGAGCTGGAAAAAGTTCCAAACCTTGTCCCAAACAAGTCTAAGAAGCCACAACAAACCCACTAACCAACTCTGAGGAGATAACCAAACCTTCCAAAAGAGACAAATCGGTCTTTTTTCAATATTTCTGAACCCGGATCTATTGACAACACAGACACCGAACCCACTGAGCCCACTGCCAAGGCCCCCTCTGATTCGCTGACAGGTAGCTTTGGATCCCCTACCATAAGATTCCCCCGTTTCCCACCAAGCTCCGACAAACCCTCTAGATCCCTTATCGCCTTCAAGTATGCGGAATGAGTGAGTGGAAGAGAGCTTCCAAGAGATTTTTTGGAAAGCGGCCACAATACCCCAGCCCGCCTCCAACAAGCCACGTCGGTCCAGTTCAAAGCTGATCCGCGACCGTGGCCTTGCCTGTGAACCAGTAAGCAACCACAACGAGTTGTCTATGCGAAACCCTAGCCTCCATCGCTCCCTCCCTCCATATCATATCCTCTTTTCTTATTATAATTTCCTTTGCTTGTTTTACACTCGTGGTTTCCTCTTGTCTCTTATAAGGTTGAAAATAATCATACATATGTTTCACATTATTATCATTAATGACAAGAGGAAACAAATACCTTGGCTTGCAAGAATGGTGATTTTTTAATCATATTTTCATTTATCTTGTGAGCATAACAAAGGATTGATGGTGGACTGTTATCTTTAGAAGATGGATGGAATTAAACTTTTATTGTTCCATTTGTTTAAAATGATTGATTATGATTGCAGGAACAAGACATTGTGTCCAAGGATTCAAATCTTACAACCATCAATGACACTAAGTCTCATGTTGAAGGGAATATTATGGGAAAGCACATAATGTTTATTTCTCAAGAAGAAGGTTGTGAGATTTGACTAAGTCAATGAAAGATGAACATTTGAATGACTGCACTAGCATTATGGTTTTAAATGAGTTTTATAACAGGCAATATAGTTCAAGTTTAGAGTAGCTTAGCATGATTTTGTTAGGTTTACTTTTAATATTGATCTTTATTTTTCTTTTTAGTTTAATTTCATTTTAATAAGTTAGTAATTTAGAGGAAGAGTTTTTCCCAAACTGTCAAATAGTTGAACATAACATTCTCTTTTGTTATGCAAGTTAGAAAATGGCCTATTCAACCAACAATTCCTGATTTTTTCTCTTTAATGAAGGCAACTTAGGGAAGTGTTAATTTACACTTTGCTACTCAGATTATTTTGCAACAATTTTTAGAATTAATCAACCAAGATTTCCACCACAACTTAACAGTTGATCAAAAATATAATCCTATTCATGTATTCCCGTGTTGGTTTCTGATTTAGTTGATATTTGGAGTCATTTTCATTATTACTTTTTATGACCTCCATGGCATTTCATCTTTGCCTCATCAGATTGAATCATTTGAAACTCTGAGATTAATAATATCTTTTATGGCGAAGAGAAATTGATGTTTTTGGAAGGAATATCTAATGAAATTTTTGTTGTTGAAAAATTCATTATTTTCAAGTGTGCAAAGGACTTGCTCATGTCAAGAAATCTTGAGAGCTTATGGGTTTGTGGAATGTTCATGTAATTAAAATTTTGGAAATATATTTTGACTAAACTTCTCCAATAACCCATTTTGCTAAGTTCCCAGAAAATTTGTCTTGTTTCACTAAATAGAAATTGGATTAGAGAATTGTGTTGCAAATTTTTTCAATAGATTATCAATTCTCATAATATTGCTTGTTTTTCCTTTCATACTTTTACCATGGGAATCTTTCTATTGGGCTTCATTTCAAATGGTTGACATATCTTACCTAACTCTCACCCATGGTTACTTCTGAGTCTTCATTGAAAATGCTTCTTTGAGAATGTCCATCATGATTTATATTATGTTGTTGGGATTACAAGTCCATCTTTCAAGATTAATTATTCCCGTAATGACTGATAAAGTTTGCTTTTGATTGTTCTTCTAGTTTAGAATAGTCACTTTATTTATTTTAATTTGTACATAATTTTACTCCCTTCTCTGCTTAGTTTGGAAACCATCGCAGTGGGATCATATTCTTATACCATCGAGAGTGAATATTACAATCATTGGTTGATCTGTATCAAGAATCAAAGTGGCAATGAATATTCGTGAAAAATATCAATGCAATTTCTAAGTTTAAAAATCTGACATCTGCAAAATCTTATTTTGCTAAGATCTTATCCATGGCCATAATTTCAAAGAGGTGAATTCCTCAATTTACCCATTCTCTTGGGTATTTCAACAATTTGAATTTTTGTCACTAGAAAATCTCAAATCTGTTGGAACAAAAGCTTGGTTAGATATCGATTTTCTTGATCAATGTTCATTGCAGTCTTGTTGATTTTCTTTTCCAAATTATGTCTTAGTCCTGAAAATCTTTTTTAATGGGTTTTAGCTTGTGTGAAAAGTTTACTTCATAAAGTTTTTTCCCTTATTCCAATTCTTGGAATTGAAATAATGATACCTTTGTTCCTATCACTCATACTTCGTTGTTGCCACGGATTTATTCCTTATTGTTGGGTTATTTTCTTATTTTTCATCCAGTTTCATTTTAATTTGATATCTGACATTTTCAATTTCCGACTTCTATTAGTTTAGTCTTCTTTTTCATATTTTAGCTTTAGTTTTAGCACTTGTTTGTTGCCTGTACAGATTGCTTCCATATTTTAATTTGAATGTTGGTATGTTCCCTAAGATGATTTGACTTCTTAATCTTCTTTTAGGATTACTCTTTAAATTTGAGTGAGGGGTTGATCCAATTCCGATCACATACTAAAGAAAAAAAAATTATAGGTCATGAGATGCATGGGTTGCTCTATCTAAATGAATATTCATGAATTTCTTGTTAAATTTTTCTAATTTTCAGATATGATAATTATTGCCTTATGATTTAAACGCTATTGTTATCATAGAATAATTACACACTGAAATCTCAACAAGACTTAGCGAACTTGATGAGAGGTTGTTGTAAGTAAATATTGTACAAGATCATATATTACAATTGAGGGCCCCGATATATATACTTGGACGAAGTGCCCTTTCGTTAATGGACATGTCTTTTCCATTATTGTCTTTTCATTAATTAATTATTGATTATTTATATATTTAAACATTATATTATAAATATATTATTTATATATTATATTTATGTTGATGATTATTTCATCACATGCACGTCAAATTAATATAGATCACTCCATCATGGAGCAGGCAATGTGAGAGCGCCTCGAGTTTATCCACTCATCATCAAGAGAAAGACTACAACTGGGCCATTCACCACTAGCAAAGCTCAGTGAGTGAATGAGTCATTTTCCTTAGTCAAATCATCGTGACCAATCTAGGAGAATGTTTTCCCAATGTTGTTAACTAGAAAACCATCAACATACCCTCTTAGCAAGGGAGACATTATGCATCACATCGAGCTTGTCTCTGAAGTATACAAACTTTGTCTTAGAGAGAGACTTGGTGAGAATGTACACAATTTGCTCATCTGTGGATATGTATTGGAGCTTTACTACTCCCTTATGTACCATGTCTCGAATGAAGTGATATTTGATCTCAATGTGATTCGACTTGTCGTGAAATATTGGATTTTCTGAAAGCTAAACACACCTTTGATTATCACAATGTATTAATGTCGTCTCTAGCTCTTAATCATGTAGTCTTGCAAGAAGTTTATGAAGCCATATTGCTTCGTGACTTGCAACACTCGCTGCGATATACTTTGCTTATGATGTACTGAGTGCTACAGAAGTTTGCTTCCTCTTCAACCAGGATATCATAGTTAATCCTAAGTTGAAGTGACACCCCGAGGTGCTCTTTCTATCCACTACACTCCCTGCCCAGTCAGAATCAGTATATCCCTGCAGCCTCACTTCACCACCTCAGTCATATCTCAGACCATAACCAATCGTACCATGCAGGTACCTCAACAGGTACCTCAACACATACTTTGTTTCAACCCAAAGTAAGTGCCTTGGTTCAACCATGAATTGGCTCAGGGTGTTCACTGCAAAGCAAATATATGGCCTGGTGTTAACCAAGTACATCAAGGATCCAATCAGCTACATGTACATAGTGGGATCCACCAGATCTAAATCTGAAGCGAAATCACTCAGCTTCTTCATATTTTTCATCATAGGTGTAGCCATGGACTTGCAATCCATCATACCGAATCTGCTCAAGATATCAACTATGTACTTCCCTTATCTGAGGAAGATCTGGCTTGGTTTCTGCCACACCTCTAATCCCAAGAAATAATGCATCAAACCAAGATCCTTCATCTCGAACTCAAAAGCCAACTCCCTCTTGCACTAATCGATGAGTTGGTCTGCTCCTGTAAGGAAAGTCATCAACATATAACACCAAGATCAAAAGATCGCCATCAACAACCTTGTAGTAAAGGCTAGGATTTGCTTCACTCTTGGTTAAGCCCAAGCTCATCAAGTATCCATCAATCCTGGAGTACCATGCCCTGGGTGCATGCTTG
This sequence comes from Picea glauca, assembly GCA_000966675.3. NCBI lineage: Eukaryota > Viridiplantae > Streptophyta > Pinopsida > Pinales > Pinaceae > Picea > Picea glauca. The sequence continues at coordinate 30,117 of JZKD02S2211615.1, forward strand.
AGTCTGTGCAAGGCCTTCTTCAGCCTGCAAACATGAGACTCACTGTCATGTACCTCAAAGCACTAAGGTTGTTTTATGTACACTTCCTCCTCAATCACACCATTAAGGAATGCAGTCTTTACATCCATCTCGTGTAATCTCTAATCCATGACTGTTGCAATGGCAATAATGGTCCTGATGGAAGTGTACCTGGCGACTGGAGCAAACATCTCCTCATAGTCCACTTCCTTTTTCCAGGAGAACCCTCTTGCCACGAACCTTGCTTTGTACTTTTTGATGTTGTTGTCTATTGCATGCTTGATCTTTTAGATCCACTTGGAAGTCACCACTGACTTCCCTTCAAGTCTCAGCACAATCTCCCACATATCATTCTTCATGATGGATTGATATTCCTCCATCATGGCATCTCTCCAAATTTGTTGGCATGTTGCCTCCTCAAAACTAGAAGGTTCAGAATCAATGATGCGACTCATCAATGCCATATAACTCGAGAATTCCTGAGGTCGTCTACTTTGCCTGAAAGTACCACGTGGAGATGCATGCCTCTTTGCATCCTACAATGTATCACGAAGTCAAACTGGCCTCTTTCTCGTCTCTGGAACAACGACTCTAAGAGGGTCCATTGGTTCAGCTGGCTCTATTGACTTCTCCTGATAGTCTGAAGGATGATCAACCGGAACAGAGGGACATGAACCCACATCCTTCGGAGCCTCCTGCTCCTCGCTATCAATCTCCATGTGAGACTCTTTGGACCTCCTGAAGGCTATGTCTTCATCAAAGGTGACATCTCGACTAACCTCTATCTAGCGTTGTCCTGGAATGTAGATTCTGCAAGCCTTTGATGTCTCGTTGTATCCAACAAACGTCCCCTTCTTAGAAGGCTCCAACTTTGTCCTTTTCTCCTTGGGCAGGTGAATGTAGACTAGACAACCGAAGATCCTCAAATGACTGACCTCTAGTTTCACACTTGTAAAAGCCTCCTCAAGAGTCTTGTCCTCCAAGATCCAGTAAGGACTCATGTTCTAGACGTACATTGTTGTACTAGATGCCTCTCCCCATAAGAACATGCATAAATCTTGATCATGAATCATGGCTTTGGCAGCCTCTACAATGGACTTGTTCTTCCTCTCTGCAACCCCATTCTGTTGTGGGTTGTAAAAAACTGTCAACTCCCTCTTGATCCCTGCCTCCTTGAAGAAATCACCGAGTCCCTGGAAGTGTACTCTCCTCCATTATCTGACCTCAACATCTTGATCTTCTTCCCTATCAGTTTCTCTACCTGAGCCCTGAACTCCACGAGTTTGTTGAACACCCCATCCTTGGTCTTCATGAAGAAGATCTATGTCTTCCAAGAGAAATCATCAATGAATATCACATAGTACAGAAATCCACCCAAAGATGCAATTGTCATAGGTCCACATACATTTGAATGTACTAGATCCAAGATCCCTCTGGACCTGCTATCACTGCTTGGAAAAGATCCCTTGGTATTTTTGCCAAGTGCACATCCCCTACAAATGCCACCATGCTCTACCTGAAGCTCTGGAAGTCATGTGACCATCCTCTTCAATGTCGGTAAAGCCATGTAATGTAAGTGTGCAAATCTTCGATGCCATAGCTCCCACAAATCAGTGTTTTCATGTACCAATGTCCGGGTTGGTCATCCCAACAATCTGTATAGATCTCATTCTCGAACACCAATCATTGTTGTGGAGTCTATACTCGAGCCCTTAGGCCATACAAGAACATCTCCATTCACGAATGCAAATCTATAGTCTTTATCCTCTAATTTTGAGGTAAAAAGTAGGTTCTTCTTCAGCCCTAGTACATATAACACATCTTGTATATGAATAGTATCTTCGGACTCTAGTTGGAATGAAGTTGTCCCAACTCCTCTCACTACATACTTGGCATTATCACCAAGTTCTACTTGCAATGTTGACTCCCTCTCAACCAAATCTGAGAGACAATTACAGGAACCTGTCATGTCCCTGGAAGAACCACTGTCCACTAACCAAATATCACTGTCATCTGCAACAGTGCCTGAAAGAGCGGAGAGAAAGAAGTACTCTTTCTAAAGTTCATCTGCAATCTCATCAAGTTTAGATTCCTTTGTCTTCTTCTGTGGTTGATGCTCATCAATATCAGTTGTTGATGCATGATGCTTTCCCTTTGTTTTCTTTTAAGGACATTGAGAATCATAGTGACCAAATGTATGACAATTGAAGCACTTGATTTTTGAAAGATCCTTCTTCTATTTTTTAACTAGGGTTGATCCTCCTCCTGTATTTTTCTTTCCAAAAAAATTTTTTCCTTTTCTTTTTCTTGCATGAGCTGCAAAAGCTTGAGTTCATTCATCCTAGGGTTTATGCAAGTTATTTTTGGACAATGTTCTTGCCTCCTCTTAGAAACAATCAGTCCATAGCCAATCAAACTTGGGAAACTCCTCTCGTCCACAAATGCTCTGAACAAATGGTTCCCATGAAAAAGGCAATACATTAAGAGTCATTGTAACAAGTTATGCATCATCAATGGTGTCTCAATGGTCTTAAGTTGATCTCTAACTGAGAGACTTTTATAAAATAAGTGGCAAATGAATCTGATTTGGTCATCATGATACAACGGAGTTGATTTCTCAAAAGCTAATTTCCTGCTATTGTTCTTGCTCTCGAACAATCCAACCAAGGTGTCAAACATTTCTTTGGCAATTTTCAACTTAGCAATGTGTGGAAGCAAATGATCTTTTACGGAATCTATCAAGATCCTCTTAGCCTTTGCTTCATACTTCTTGTGCATGGCTTTCTCTTCAGTGCTTTCTTGTTCTTAGACATTTTGTTTTATATAATTTTGAATCTCATTTTCATCCAAGATGAAAAGTGCCATGGTCTTCTAGGATTTGAAATGTGTAGCACAATCCAGCGTGTCTTCTACTATGCGACTGGACACCATCTTGTAGAGAAACAAAGAGTGACAAAAAGAGTTGATTACACTATGTAGTGCAATCCTTAAGGTGGTCGTGCCCTGTAATTAGGCAAATCACGACCAAAGGGAATGTGGTCGCTCTATGTGCACAGGTCGCTCACAACCATGACCATATAATTGCAAAAAATAAAGATCTAACGCAGATCTATCAGATCTGACACTAAAAGCTTTTAACTAGCTTCAGAAAAGACTTATACTAGCTATAGCACTGAAAGTTTTTACTAGCTTTGATGCCATGTGGAATTTTTCTAATTTTCAGATCTGATAATTATTGCCTTACGATTTAAATGTTACTGTTATCATAGAATAATTACACACCGAAAATCTCAACAAGACTTAGCGAACTTGATAAGAGGTTGTTGTAAGTAAATATTGTACGAGATGACATAATACAATTGAGGGCCCCGATATATATATATATATATATATATACTTGGGCAGAGTGCCCTTTCATTAATGGACATGTATTTTCCATTATTGTCTTTTAATTATTTAATTTATTATTAATTATTAATTATTGATTATTTATATATTTATACATTATATTATTTATATATTATATTTATGTCGATGACAATTTCATCACATGCACGTCTAATTAATATAGATCACTCCATCTCGGAGCAGGCAATGTGAGAGCACCTAGAGTCTATCCACTCCTCGTTGGGAGAAAGACTACGCTTGGGCCATTCACCACTAGCAAAACTCCATGAGTGAATGAGTCATTTCCCTTGGTCAAATCAGCATGACCAATCTCGAAGAATGTTTGTTTGATGTTGCTAACTGAAGAACCATCAACAGTTCTTAGTTGTGGGTATGGACTAATAGTTATAGTGGAACACATGTGCTCACTAAGCGTACCATGATAATCCATAGGTATAGGAAAGTATCTATCTACCCTTTTCTTTGAGCTCCATCCACTTCACATAATAAGATGGCCAATACTTTGATGGTTTTGGGTGAGACTTGTGGGTTGAACTCAAATGCATAACATTTACTGAGCAAATCAAAGCACCTCTCATATCATCGCACTTCCTTCACACCATGTTTGCATATACAAATCTATATATAAATCTAAAAGGGTGAGCATATTTTGAAATAAAAAAGAAGTTGAAAGCACTATTTATAGTGTGGGAAGTACAAGTAAACTCGTTGGGGCTATGGACGCTTGCTGGCAGCGGGGCTATGCTTGTATGGTACCAAGGCAACTTTGTCGAGGCTATGGACGATCACTGGCAACAAAGCAATGTCGAGAAAAGAGAGATGAAAAACACAATTATGTAGATGTTTGTTTGTTATAAAAAGTGTAAACTCATAGTTAAACCAAAGCCAATCAAAAGTGTGTAGCCCATCAAAGAATTTACCTCACTAATCGGCTCTTTGAAAAGGATGTGTTAGATCACAAATACTAGAAATACTAAGTTATATCTTTTAGAAATTTTGCGTCATTATGGCACCCATAATTATTGGAAAATTGTCTAAAGTTTGTTGAGCTTATCTTTAAAATTAAAATCTGAAGTAAAGGCCCTAGACTTTTACTGACATAAATAATTGGTTCTTCCAATGTGTCATTGTTTGTTGTGACAGCAACAACCCCCTTTTACTTTCTCTTTTACAAGCGAAAGGAAAGAATCCCCCTACTAAAATTTAATCTCTAATGTCCAATCCTCTACTGCTTGAGCCTAATGTTAATTCTTTGTCTACCTTGAGGGAGTTGGGACTTTGATCTTGGTTGATGATTGTCTTTGAAGAGGTTTATTTTTGAGGATTTTCTGAATGGATAACTTAAAGAAAGAACACATATGCATTATGCATCCTCTTTCTTGCATGTTGTGCATGATGCCTTCATCTTTATGCTCTCGTATGTTGATCATATTCTTCAGTTTCGAACTCTTAGCTTGAATCGCGAGATCAATTATCTTTCCTTTGAGTTTGAGACTTGGTACATGCAGTTTTTAGGACACTTGTTCACAGCATCCGCGGCCATGGATGATTATCTTTGAACAAACCCAACACTCATTAATAAGTTTGTTACAGGCAAAGGCATAGAATGTATTGTTTATGATATACTGGAAATATCTTCTTCCTTACATAACTGGTTTAATCTTTTATGTGGTTGCAGGAGCAAATTCGCAGGACCACTTCATTCACATGACTGCTCCAATCTTGAAATTCATGTGGGGAATCCCTTGATCTTCTTCCTCTTGCCTAGACTTCTCTTTATGCAGATCATGTCTATTAGTTGAAGCCAACAATCAGCATTATGATCAAAGCCTTGTCTTGCCCAAACCTCAATTGGATTTGTGTTTTACTACCACTGCATGGATGAGGCCAAAACCTTGATCCTTATCTGAAACATTGATCCTTACTGGTGTATCATTTTCGCCACTTGGATGAGCAAAAGAGGGACACCTACAAGTCCAGTTGGGTCAGTTGAACAGGACATAAGTTAGTGCAAAAGATAGACACACCAAGCACAAGAAAGAAATAAACAACTAAGCTAATAACAACTAAAGAAACAAAACTACAGTGCATAAGGAAATTAGAACCTGGATATCTGATGTAATCATCATTCCCTTGACACGCACAATTAGCTCATCAAGATAGAGATGGAGACTGACCAATTCATCAAGAGTCATGTGCATAGTCTTTTTAAAAGCAGTACATGTATCAAGTAAGCTAAAAAGTCAGCATTTGTAAGGCATGGTACCGCAATTAGTAATGAAAGTGGTTTTGTGAACATTTTCCCCTTTTACTTTGATTCTCTTGTAACCAAACAGACTGTCAAGTAAGGGTCTTAATTGTGACTCTACAACCTGTTGCAAAAACATTTCAATATTGAGAGGGGGAAAGGGATTTCTCATAATCGCTTGCCTGGAAATTCGAAGACTAATACAAGTTCTGAAATTATCAGTGGTCCTCGAGGCCGATTTCCAAATTGAGACCCATTCAGGGTGGGCTGAAAAAAGCATTCCAGCCCTTAAGAAATCTCTCAAATCCCTTTGAAAGGATGCTTCTTTTGCAAAGTTAACAAATTCTTGTTTTTGCCTAGCCAGTTTCATAATATGTTGAACAAGACCAGGATCAAAACCACGAAGATCCTCATAAGACCAAGCAAAAACCTTTTGAGATTCACCAAGTAGTCTGGTGGACCTCATCTCTTCTTTACCAGAACATTGGACATTTATTTTAACATCGGTTGAAGGTTCAAATGTACTAATGTTCAGGAGGATGGTTTCAATCACCTTCTTTTGTAACTCCTCTTCTTTTTGTTTTTCTTTATTGCCTACAACACTCAAAGAAAACAAACTCTCAAGAGGAGTCAAGCCCCCAGAAATCTTGTTATTTTCCACAGATATAATCTCCTCAAGCTTATGAGGTTCATTTCGAATGACAGCACAAATGCTCTCATCGTTAGGGATGGCCTTCCAAAATCCTTCATTTTCATAAATGTATGGATGATGTGGAGATTGGAAAGCACAATCATGCCAGCGAGGCAAGAGTTGCTAAGTAGGAGAGGTTGCAAAGACAGCTAATTGATCAGCTATTGAATTCAACTCCTTCTTAACATGAGTGATTTTGAAAGATAGAAGGTTCAAGACAAGTGCCCAAACAGTTTGGGAGTATTGTTCCATCAGCTTGTCGCTAGGAGAGCATGTCTTACGTATCAGGTTCACAACAAGCTCAGAATTTCCAAAAACTGAAAGGTGACCACAACCAAGATTAAGGGCATTCTCAATGACTAACAACAAAGCCTCGAATTCAACGGCATTGTTTGAACAAGCAAACTCCAACCTGTATGACAGATTATGAATTTTTCCTGCAAGAGAAACCAAGATAATACCAGCCCCGTTACCTTCATTAGAGTGTGAACCATCAAAGTGTATACGCCATAATTCATCATCTGAATAAATTCCTTCCAGAGGAATATTATCCTCTTCAGCAAAGATGGAATACACTCCTACGTCTTCTTCGATATAGTTTACGCTAGATTGCAGAACACTCTTTATGTAGGGTGAAATTCTTCCTTCTCTAAGGACTATAATATTCTTACCATTCCGAGGAACAAATAAATGTGTCATGTCGAGTGAGAGGTATCCACCTGTTAGGGCTTGCCAATCTCTCCCCAAGATAATTGAATAATTGCTCACAGGCATATCAATCACCTGAATATTGAGGGTTGTCCTTATCTCAGGGTGAGCGCATAAAACCAAGGTTACATCTTTAATCTTGCCTATGGTTGTTTGTTGTAGACTATTATAGGAGAGCATGCTTCTGGCATTTTCATTTGTACATGACAAGCCTAGCTCTTCCATAATGATCTTCGACATGACACTTGGGCCTGAACCACCATCAATGAGGCAACAATGGGCAATCTTATCCATGATCTTAATAGAAATATAAAGAGGGGGGTTTTTTTACAAGATATCTAAAGTTATGTACACCTACTTTATTTACAGAGGAATCCTCTTTGTCTACCTATTCGGAAAGATTGGCTACAACAGAAGTTTTTCCTTCCATGAATTGTTTCAGATGCATCTTCTGTTCAGGGACGACAACCATGTCTAGGAGGGTTGCATCTGCTTTGATGTTGGCCAATTGATTCAAGATATTGTACTTGGAAGAGGAAAGAGGGGGAGTGATTCCTTAACTTTCAGGAATTTTAGGAACCTAGGGCGCAGCAGCAGTTGAGGACAAGTTCGGGTTAGAAGAACTGCGTGGAGGATCAAATTTACCCTTGGGAGCATAGGCTTTGTTCCTAGCGTTAATAACAATGACATCCTCTGGCTCCGCAAAGTCTAGGACAACGATCGTAGCTTCTGGTCTCTTACCAAAGATCTTATCTCTGGCACTCTTCTTTACCTCACATGTGGTTTCTTCGTGGTGCTCTTCGCAAAAGTTACACTAACTCCGAGGAAGGATAGCTTTAGGCTGAAAATTGTTTTCAACCGGATTTCTAAAGGGGGGTGCAGAAGAGGATGAAGCTCCAGGGGTGAGAGGGGAGATAGCACCCTTCCGCTCGAATGCTATCATACGATTGTTCATATCTTGTACTCGTTGTAAGAGAGTGGACATGTATGTCTGTCTAATTGATTCTCCCTGGGGAAGACCAATTCTTTCAAGTTGTTCTTCATACTCTGAGCAAGTATGCAGAGCGAAACCGAGATTATCAATGGCTTTTTCCTCAAGCCTATGACGGTAGGGATGCATGAAAGCGGCTTGGTTCTGAGGGTAGATAAGTTCGGGGATCTGATTGTACAACTTGGTGAAACGCAAGTTGAAAGACTTGATGGTCTCACCATCTTTATAAGTGACATTATGGTATTCCCTCAACTTGTCGGCGGGGCTTTTGGATTGCCCATAAGTGGATCGAAACCAATAGATTAACTCCTCCCAAGTAGACAGGATCTTAGGAGGAAGGTCAAAGAAATCGGTCGCAGCCTTCCCTTCCAAGGAATTGGAAAACAAGCGCATCCAGGTGTCATTGTCATTGGCCCCTATGTTATGACAAGCATTAGAAAATGCCACTAGGTGTTCGTTAGTACTGACAGTGTTATTTCCTAAAAACTCAGGCAAATGCTCTTTAAATTTCGAAAGTGGGCGAGTAGTAGGTGCTAGGTTAAGAGGAGAGGACACATGCCACGGTGTGGTTGTGGCATCCTCTTCGAACTGAAAAAGTCCATACTTCTTAATGACTTTGGTGAGGTTTGTAGTAGATTGGACCGGGATATGGTGGTTGTACAAGCTACCAATCATCGATGATGATGAAGATTGAGAAGATGGCGCACTTCGAGTGCCACCAGAGCCACCACTAGATGTCATATTGTGGATGATAGATAAGGGAAAGAAAGACGAGCTGGACGAATCAGATAATGTTCTCCTTAGAGCACTTTGTTGGGCAGATAACACAACGTTTCTTCTTCCTATTTCAACAATAGGATTGATTTCGGGTGACAAGCCTCTTCTTCTTCTAGAAGCACGAGAGTCAAAGGACATCAAAGAAAGGCCAAGGCTAGAAGAAACAAAAGTTAACTGTTGATTTCTAGGTTGTCTACGTCTAGCCTCCAATTGTTCTTGAGCACTAATATCTCGTTCAATTGTTGCCCAAGAATGGTTAAGTTCGACACGGGTATTGGCAGTGTCTAGAATGGTGTTAAACAGGTTCAAAGAAATGATGGTCTGGTCTTGAAGAGCGGGCTCGATATTGGGTTGCCTTGCAACAAGAACAGTCATCAATAGCAAATCAGTCAAAGAATCAAATTTAGAAAAGAAAGATGTATCGATGAAAATCGAATATAAAAATTAACTGGAGAGATATCGAAGATCTCCCTAGTATGGTCGCCAAATAAATGTTGAGGAAAAGATATGAAATGATCTTACTCAAGCATTTTCAGACTTTACTTGGCTAAAGCAAAGCAGACGAGAATATCACCCTATGTTTATAGCCAACAAAAAATAACATCCTAACTCACAAGTATAAATTACAAGTGCTTCGACTAGTCTTTTATCAACAAAAGCTTGTTGGAAATTCATTTTTTATGTAATTTTTTTAAAATAACAGTTGTTGAAATAAGTGTAAGAACAGAAGTAAAGGCGCCAAGATGATAATCAAGACAGATAAGACATAATGCAATCCTTTATTTCATTCCAATTCACCAAAGAGTCATTTTCTTTACAAAATCTCATACAAAAATATTGGACCAAAGTCAAACTTAGACATCCCCGATGGAACATACAAAAGGACCTCTGACAGAAAACCAAAACTAAACTCTAAAAGTTGGATCAGCTTGCCACAGATTGTTGCCCACTCGACTCTGCACAATAGCCTTTATCAGTCATGAAAATTAATTCACAAACAGACAAGTCTACACAGACTATCAAAGATAGATCAACACCTCTGAAAAACAAGTGTCTGAATGATTTGATTCAACCCTAAATGTTTTTGTCTACAATAAGACCCTGCTATCACAAAAGAGAATTAGGCTTTGATGAATATATGAATGAATGAAAACAAAACTATCTCAACATAACTCAAAGAGCAAACCTTAGCATGCTTATGCTTCTATCCCCCCTCTTGTTCCTCCCTTTCATTTTGCTTTTAACAAATTAGAATTGGTTGAAGAAGTTGAATCAATTCATCAGTTAAGTTAATTAAAAGACTCAACTAACTTTAGTTAGGGGGAAGAGTAATAATTATAATAAGGGTCATAAATAAATAATAACTAGTAGGTGGGACCCCTTGTGACTCCCTTTAGTTCATAACAATCATAACATAACCATTATTTAAGCAAAACACACCTTGTGCCTCGCATCAACATATTCACTTTTGGGCAATTTAAACTCATGAAATTTGAAATTATTTCAAAAATAATACTCATATATCTAAAATAAACATGATGTCCAAAGATCCATGAAGTCAACTGTCATAAAACAATAGATATAATAAACTCAAAAACCATATTTCTCAGTTTGCGATGCAACCCTTCCTTGATTGTTGTTGTCACCTCTTGATTTTCCTAAATTTGTCTTTGGTTGTGTAGAGCCTTTAGGACTAATTTCATTGATCACATGGGAACAGTCGTCCCTCAAATGCATCCAGGAAGACACGGACTTGTCAGAGCCATTGGAGGGTGAGGAGGGGGCAACAGTGGCTTTTCCTTTATCAAGGGCGTGGTGGGCCTCAGTTTAAAATCTCTTGCTAGCATAGGAGGATTGCACTGGCGAGTGATGAGGGGCAGCTTGGGCAATGAGGTTAACCGGCGAAGGAGGAGGCAAAGACAAGTTGGGCCAGCCAAGATGTTGAGAGATTGTCGGGTGGACAATCTCCTGCCCTGTAAGTTTCCCTGTAGAGATTTGTTTTGATTAAATATGTCGTTGTGACTCCATTGCCCAATGACACCCATATATCGTTTCAACCCAACCAATTCAAAATCCAAACTCTAAACCCATTAACTAGCCTAATATCTATTCAAACAAATCTATATCAAACAGAGAGATCCCTCTCTGAGTCTTGGAGGGCTAGATCCAAGACTCGAAGTGGTTTTGATGTTGCCTCTGTGACTACCTTCACAACCTTGGGCAAATTACAGAGTGCTAACAGAATGGCGACCATATTGGGGACCTCTCCCCAGTAGTACACTTCAAAGTTCCAGATCTGATCACTGATGGTGGACAGTGACCAGACACAAGAAGGCTGAAATATTTCACCTAGCGACTCCAATCAGCTCCAGACAATGCTGACTCAAAGACTCCACTGGAGGAAAAACCTGAAGCATGACCAAGCAACCTAGAAAGACCACGTACTCAAGCTCAAATTGTATTCATGATATTATTGGTTTCATCTGCAATTACTTTCTCTCTTATCATGATCCTGGTCCAAAGTATATTGTTGAAGTTCAGGATGATCATTTTCAACCTGAAGAACCTCAAAGGATTGAGCCCATTCCCATAGCCCTGGTACACACTCCTACGCCTGTGCACATCCCAGATGCACCTATAGAAATCCTAGTGAGACATAAGCCTCATGCTTTATCTCCTACTCTTGCTAAACCTCTGGATGGTTGTAAACCTCTTGCTTCACCTCTTACACCTGCAAAAATCCTAGACAGATACAAGCCTCTACATTTGCCTCATTTTCTCCATGACCTCCCTGTCAATTACATCAATAATTTGCCCAGGTTTGATGGAGAAAATGTGAAGATCACTGCTGAAAAGCATATTCAAAATCTTGAGGATTTTCTTGATCTGTTTGAGGTAGAAGTTGACGATGTCTGCATCAGAATTTTTGCCCTATCATTGCAAGGTAAAGTCAAGAATTGGTTTAAGAATCTTCAAGATACAAGCATTAGCAATTTCCATCAGTTTGTAAAAAATTTCCTAGATCGATGGGTGATCATGAGAAATGTCTTTCTCATCCTAGAAGAATATGACCATTTGAAAAGGCAACCAGGGGAGATAGTTCCTTAGTTTTCAGCAAGATTCAATAAGGTATATCATGCAATGCCTACTGATATAAGGCCACCCCCAGGATCAGCTCACCTGCATTACCCAGATGCCTTCGATCCTGAGATGACATTCCAATTAAGAGAAAGGAACATTGCAACCCTTGAAGAAATGCAAAAGATTGCAGTTGATGTGGAAGCTAACTTGTTGAACAGAAAGGCAAAGATAAGGGCAAAAGATAAAGATAGAACAAAACATGAACTGATGACATCTTCAAAAATGAAAATAGATGTCCTGACAAATACTATAAAAGAGATGATGCGGAAGATTAGAAGGAAAGATGAGCTTGTTGTCCAAAGACATCATGTTCCATTGATTTCAAAGAAAGAAAAGGTCACAGTTCCCAAACATTTTGCAACTCACCCTTGGTACCATAGTTTGGATAATGATTCTTTCATGTATTCAATTCACAATACAGTCGAAGATGAAGTTCAAAATCAGAAGATGGAGGAAGATTCTCCTGATATGATATGCATGTTCAATGGTATTTCATCCATGGATGATTCACCCAAGCTTGATTGGTACAATGATGATTGTACCACATTGGATTTTTCAAAGAAATCAGCCACATATGATTGGGAGGGAGAAGATCATTTGCAATCCCAGAAGGACAATCAATTTGTACATGGAAATTATGACACCAATGATCAAAATGCAGAAAATTTTCAAGAGGGTGAAAACTGCCTGCCCTTATGTTTTGCCTCGCTCCTGAAAAAACATTACAAGCAGATTGCACATAGAAAGGAAGAGGAATGTTCTACTGCATTAGTTGAGGAAAACAAAGTAGATACAGAAGTTGATCCAGAGGTGCAACCCTTGAGCCTTTTTTAAGGTCAAACCTCAGATGAAATCATGATGCCCGAAATAGGTGATGAGCTGATCCATCTTGATTCATTGCCTCTGTGCTTCAATTCATTTCAAATTTTGAGAGAGAATCTTGGTCAAATTCTAGCTGAAAGTCACAGTGTAAGCCATGAAGTACCAGTAGAGCCAATGCCACCATTATCTAAATCATTTTATGACCCTATAGTTGATATTCTGGATAATGTGTGTTCTCAAAGTCAGTTTTCATTTACTCCCAATGATTTCAAAAACTGTTATGATATGGATATGATCAGACAATCAGCTACAGGGGTGTGTTCAACAGAAGCATCATTTCAAAACCCATCAGAAAAGTTGCAGCCATATCAGCCATTGCATGAGGATGAAAATAACATAGATACAGTGCCAGAACATGTTACTCACTTGGTTGAATCTAAAAATCAAGGAACAGGTCATTTCTACCTTGATCCTATAGTCGCCTATATGGAGAAATTTTTCACTGCAGAGCCCCAATTTATCTCTGGCATTAGTTTTGTTCTTCAAGATTATCGAGGTCTCTGTTGTAAAAATCAATCATGTTTTCAGCAGTGGCCTTTACACTTTGCAGTTTTGAATCTATGGGCAAATGGTCAAGCTGCCTTTTTCACTGTGCTAACAAGCAGTCAAGCAGTCCTCTAGTCTCAGCAGCTACTTGATTGGCTTCATTGGCATTTTTGTATTATTTGATTTATCATGATTTTCAGAAGTATAGGGTAGGTAGGAGAATGTGAATAAGCTCAACATTCTAAGCATCTCTTTTTCAGCAATGTTCATTTTGGTTTGGTTTAAGTGGAAAGATCAAAACAGGTACAGGTTGCAGAAAGATTTTAGGATCAGCCCAATGAATAAAGCATCAGTCTACATGTTCAGAGTTCAGTGGTTCTTGACACCTCCTGAAAGAGCTACCATCCCCAGGTGGAGCCTATGTTAGGGTCCTATAATTATAAGAGATCTGATGATTCAGATATCATTTGTGGGTCTCATGATGAAACTCTTGGTTTGTTGGTCTCTCGATTGTTTCCATTTCCCCTCCATCCATTTTCATCTGATCCTTCATCACCATACTACATCCTTCATCCACCTCTACACCACTCACTCCCTCATCCATTTGTCCCATTGGCTACATCTCACCCGCCACCCATCCATGAATAAAACAAACTTAGGATAAACAAAAATCAATAGGTTAATAATATTAATAATTAAATTTAGTATAGTTAGATTTATGTTAGACTTGTTAATAATAACTTAATCGTTAATTAATTAATTAATGATTAATAACTAAGTTAGTTTGGGTAAAGTTAATACTTAAGTTAGTTTATTAAGTTAAAACATTAACTAAGAAATTAAACTATTAAACATATTAATTAAAAAACACAAAACATAAATATAATAAAACAAATAACTAAACTATATACTTAAAACATAAATTAAAAAATATAACATTTAACAATTCTAAAAAACAAAATATTAAAATAAAATGAGACGTAAATAAAACAAACCTAATTTAATAATAAAAACATATATATTAAAAATAAACATGATAAAACAAAACAATAATATAAAACATTAATTGAAAAAACAAATTAAAACACGTAATAAATAAAACAAAAAAGTTAAAACCTAATAAAACGTTAAAACAAAATAAAAAACAAACAAAAAGGAAAAGGAAAACACACTAAAAAAATTAAATAAAAAACAAAACAAAAAACAAAAGTCACATCATCCCCCCCCCCACCGCGCAACTTCATATGCACACATCCCCAAAATTTCATCCACAGACATAAAACATTTTGGACCCCCCGTGCTTTTCGAACTTTAAC